>JAVQJS010155087.1:0-15679 GCA_036024795.1 Galaxias rostratus
GAGAGAGAGAGAGTCTTCTTTTGACTGTGTGCTCTCCATTGTGCTTTTGTATCAGCCCAAGGAAGGCTGGATGATGGCTTTAACTGGCCAGTTGAAATGTCTCATTTGAACAGCATACATGTTAGTGTAATTACTCTAGTTTTTTTTACTCAAGGCTTGCTTGCTCACTCCCAATGAAGATGCTCTTTGTGTATTTTTTTCTGTGTGTGTGTGCGAGCGTGCAAGAAGCCAATGAGTGAGTTGTCAGGGTAGTTGGCTTTTGTGCGCATCCTTCTTGTCTCTCAGCAACAAGGAGAATAATATAATGACGGTTCCCTCACGGCCTAAACAAGCGCGGCTGATCAGCTTGAGCATACAGCCATTCATTATTGAGGGCTGACCGTTCATTATTGATGTCAGTGGCGTTCTGTACGCTCAGCAGATAAAGCTGTCCTTGTCCATTTGTTTGCTACGCGTTTCACTGATGCTGAATTTTTAAGACAACAACATTGTAGATGAAATTGCCATGGATGCATGGGAAATGGTGTCTACGTTTAGAGCGTCCATCTGCATTGTCACGACTGGGGTTGTGACGGTAATGCAGTTATACAGAGATCGGGTGACATACTGCAGTTCTGTTGAGATTGTTTGCTTTTCGATAAATATCCATTACGCATGTATCCTGGGATAAGTTGAACTTTAAATTGGCTTAAGATGCTCATAAATTAAACTTGGCTTTACTGTAGGCTAAATGGTTTGATCGCAGAGGGCATTGGAGGGGTATTAGTGAGGCAAGAAGTTGGCAGCACCTGCCCCTGGTTCCTATGTGGGGGAGGATGAGAGCTGGAGAAGAATACAGAGCGATAAATAGGACACAGCCTTCCCCCCGATTACAACTGCCTTCCAGAGTTATTACAGGCCAGGAGCCGAGCCAAGGCGACGCTGCCATCCAAGCACCTGTGCTCCGCCACGCCATTCCCCCCCGCTATCGGCTAAGCAGCACGGGCCAGACAAGAGGTGGGCACCGTTTGAAGCATCCGTCTTGTTAAGTGTCCCAGTCCGCATGTCTCGTCCTCATTTCTGTAAGAAACGAATGCGGACGGGGATAAGAGTCTGGTGGTGATGGGTGTAGCTGTGCTGGATTCATTAAAAGCGAAAGTTATGGTTTTTGGACGACCCTGAACTATGCTGAATGAATGCCAGCATGTGAAGCTGCTCGTATTCCAACCTGAACTTTGCAGCTAGGTACTTTCCCAAGTTCCCTTTTTTTATTAAATTACCTGCTAGACCTGGACAATGGTGTTCTGAATTAAAGATCTCCAAAGCTTTCCAATGGATTAGAACTCCAGCCATAGTGACGGAGACAGCCCAAACTGACAGCTTTGGGGAGGGTGTGAAGGGAGGAGAATTAATTTTATATGAGGTGCTTCAGCACTTCACCTGTGAGGTGCCATCTCACCGCGGAAGGGGGCAGATATCTTGTGCTGAATTTTAATTGGCCAGGCGTCAACCACGGCATGCCAAATGCAATCTGCAAAGTAGATGGGAAAGAGTATGCGTAGAGGAAGATCAAGGCGGAGATTACAGTTTGTGCTGTGAAAAAGGGTAATGTTCTTCCCAGAGGCTTTGAGGATCCTCCTGACCTCTGCAAACCTGAGGTAGGATTATGGGATGGGGAGCCGGGGCTCTCTCTGAGTATGTGTGTGTGTGTGTGTGTGCGCCTTTGCATATATGGGGGAGCCACGCACCATGGAACCCCCCTCGCTAAGCTCCTGGGCTGTCAAACGCGTCAGCACTCCAGTCTAGCGAACTCAAACTTTGACAGCCCCCCCCATACTCAGCGCCAGCCGCTTATCACGGGCTGCTCAGCCTTGGTAGGGGGCCGTCAAGGCAGGTGCCGTGTCTGATAAGATTCACGCTCCCCCTGGGAACAAAGGCATTCCAGTATTGGTTCTGCCTTACTTTCATTTGACATCTGGATGGTTCCAAACATCGGCGT
The DNA here is from genome assembly GCA_036024795.1 of Galaxias rostratus. Lineage (NCBI taxonomy): Eukaryota > Metazoa > Chordata > Actinopteri > Galaxiiformes > Galaxiidae > Galaxias > Galaxias rostratus. The sequence goes on from JAVQJS010155087.1 coordinate 1,979, forward strand.
CTCTTATAACCTTCCTCAAGGACAGACGGGCGAGTTTGATTTCCGTCAAAGTAAAGGGGGAGCCTATCACACGAAGTAGATTATTTAGGAGATGGATCAACCAGCAATATGTGTTTTTGTGGCGAAAAACAAATTGAAAAACTTCCAGTGAGAGTAGCATGAGAAACTACAAGCTGTTCATATATGTCTAGCCATAGAAAAAGTGTCCGTTCTGTTCTTCTCATGACAAAAAAAATCCCGCCGCTTGCAGCAGCCAAAATAAACATTTATCTAATCTCCTTAAAAAAATGTTTTCCATAATTAGGGAGGAATTTTTGATTGTTATGGTTTACATTTTCTACTTTTTGTTACTTTTAGAGACATTGACGTAGAAAAGCGCGGTTGTTGATGGCCAGCTGTACCTACAATGTTTCCTTGTTTAATGTTTGACCCTCCCACCTTGCTTTGCTATTGGCCAGTGCTGTGCAGATGCGGACTGTAAGTGGTGACTGGCTGTGTCCTTCGAGTTGTGATTTCCTGCTATTGGTAGTTTGAACAGGAAGACATCCAAGACAAGCCAGATCAGTTTTAGTTTAGTTGCTATGCGTTAGATCAACAAAAGAGGGATATAAAGAATGTGTAAATCGGACAAAGGTATGATAGGCTAGGGAGTGTTATTTCATTGGAATATTAAAACAGGAACCCTTTACTGCGCTGGATTTGGGCGGTCATCCATAGAAAATAAAAAAAACCTTGAGTGATTAACCAAAAAAAAAAAAAAAAAATCTTAATCATATCAATACTCCAAATTGTAATTTATGTAAAGCCCACAAAGGAGACGCGTGTCTCCACTCACCTCAGCTCTTTGTAGACTAAAGGGCTCTTGACCTCGTCCCCAGCGAGGGGTATCCCAGTCCCATTGTGTGGCCCTCGGGAGACACTAAACGCTCCATTAGTATTCATTGGGGACCTCCACTCAGGCCTCATTGTGCTCAGCGCAGTGAGCTGCCTGAGAGGGGGACCCCCCGTGGTCCACAGGCACGTGTCGTCCCTCTTCGTGCATTGTGGCCCCCGACAATGGATGGAGGAAAGTGTTGGCGCTCCCTCTCTCAGTTGCTCTTTCTCCACTTAAAATCCACACGTTGAATTCCACTATGCCCTCTACGTATCCCTCCTGACTTCCGTGAGAGTCTGGAGCCATTAACTTCCGTCCGCCCCTCGATTTTCCTATTTATTTGCCTCCCACTCCAGGGGTGTAGTAAAGTGACCAGTGCCGTCCCACTGCAGCGTTGCCATGGCGATGAGGGGATGGCGCCGCGTCACCCCGAAGAGAAATGGAGGCACGACAGAATAATTCAATGAAAGGATTTTGAAAAGGTTGTAGAACAGATAGTGGGTTGAGCGAGAGACGGGGGAAGGAGCCACCAATGTCCCACCATTGGTGGTGATCGCGGTGACCATTTGTTCAAGCACTGCCACTGATCATGTTTTTTTTTGCCACTTCCTTTGTGATGCACTTTTGGAAGGTCCTTATTCTGGACTGAACTCTAAGCATTGGCAGTCCTTATGACGTCCTGATGTCTTCCCCTTTAGACCTTCTCATTGTGAACACATAGTCAGGTACCTCAGAATCTTCAGCTCGCATTAGTCATAGCTCTGTGGGCCTTATCAGGATTTGTCACATTTCTGTGTCACATAATAGCCAAGGTTTATTTTTTTTCCTTCATCTTAGTGTTTGGTCTTGCGTGGTCGGTTCATTAGATGGTTCTTGTAATTCTCTACTGTTATGAAACTTTGAAGTCGCTCACCGTTAGGTTATCTGGGTTTAGCCTACCGTCCGCTTGTTAAGCACGGCTCATTATTGTGCCACTCACAGGCTTGCAATTTGCTCGTTAAGCACTGTGGTCTAGAAGCGGACCCCATAGATAGCCTGCTAGCGCTCATCGTTTACTAATAGCACCGAGGGAAATCCCGTGGCGTTGCTATGACATTGCCTCGTTAGGCGACTTGCCTTTCGCGGGGTCCCGGATGGCTTTCACCTTGTTGGGTGATCTCTGGAAACGAGCGACTCCTCGTTAAGGTCCTCGGTTTGCCAAAATTCCCTCTTTCTATCTCGTTCCCCTCTTCTCCTTGTCCTCAGTTTGAGCTACCATGGCCTGGTCAAGGTATCAAAACTGATTTCATCCTGGTTCCCTGAGGGTTTAGGGGAACAGTGTCCAGTTCAGATTAGATTCCAATTAAAGGGGTCAGATTGGGAGTCCCCAGATTGGGAGCTGAACTAGGCTGTTTATATCCATCCGGATTGGGACATTCTGGAGCGCCTCTTCCAAACCCACCATAGGCATAGAGTTTGAAGCATTGTGGGCAGGATCTGGTTCTGGTAAGTGCCTGAAGCCTTGCATTGTAGGTGTTCCAAAAAGACCAGACCTATGCCAATATATAGCCTAAACCGCCAAATAACAAGTGGTCAAGGGTTATAGAACTGAGCTTTTTTACCGTAGGTCACATTGACGAGGAGATGGGTTATCAAAACGCAGAAACGCCACCAATTAGTAGCTCAGGGTGTGGCCAAACATTGTTCCCGGTGTTGAGTGGGATGCTAGCGCCGACATCTCTGACGGTTGAGATACTTTGGGCACAAATTGCTTTGCTGCAACCATCAGAGAATCTCCATCTCTCTCTCTCTCTCTCTCTCTCTCTCTCTCTCTCTCTCTCTCTCTCTCTCTCTCTCTATCTTCTTTTTTTATCTCTCTCTTTCACAAGAGAACGAGCGCAAAAGGAAACGTCTTCTTAAGTGTTGCTACCCAACCCCCGCACTCTGAATCGTCTGAGAGCTGTTATCTCACTGCCCGCCATCTCCCACACTCCCTATCTGAGAGCATTCATTTCTGCCGGCTCCCGCTTCTTTTATCCCTCCTTTTCAGCAACCAAACGACCCGCTCTCCGTCACCGTCATCAGGAATAGCTTGGTTGACGCTGACTGGGTGGGAGGGAAGTAGCTACACAGACCACACCATTTCTCTCTCTCTCTCTCTCTCTCTCTCTCTCTCTCTCTCCCTTCTCTCACACTTGTTCTTCCTCTTTTTCTCTCTTCCTGTGGACAGAATCGAGGATGGGGGTGTACCAAAATGTTGCTTGGTCCATTCATCGATTAAAACGGTTTGTGTATGTGTGTTATTAAACGCATGTGCGGATGGCCAACACAGATTGACTAAAAAGGAGTGTGCGGTTTCTCTAGCCCAGGGTTTGTGCTGCTCCTCTTGCCGTGAGAGTTATAGACGCGCTGGTCGCTGAGGCAGCCCATACGTCGGTGGTCAGCCATGCAGCAAATTACCTCGCGCCTCCACAGTCGATACTGAAAGCCCAGGGGTTCACCTCCATCTCTGCAGAGAAAGGTCACCACCAGCAGGGTCAACCTGTGTGTGTGTGTGTGTGTGTGTGTGTGTGTGTGTGTGTGTGTGTGTGTGTGTGTGTGTGCGCGCGCGTGTGCGTGTGCGTGTGGGTTGAATGTATACGATTATCTGTATATATCTTTACTTTCGCCAAGTGTCTTTCTCCGTGTCTGTATGTTTGTGTGTGTGTGTGTATGTGTGTGTGTGTGCGCGCGTGCGCGTGTGCATAAGTGTGCGTGTGGGTTGAATGTATACGATTATCTGTATATATCTTTACTTTCGCCAAGTGTCTTTCTCCGTGTCTGTATATATGTGTGTGTGTGTGTGTGTGTGCGTGTGTGTGTGTGTGCGTTTGTGTGTATTGAGGAGGGAGGATGGGTTAAAGTAACATATTGTATGTCTGTGCGTGTTCGTAACACGCTGGATTAATGCCTGGACAAAGGAAGTGGGAGTGTGTTGATGCCTCAGGGCCAGGTGGGGATTTGGTGCCTGTGTTTGGACTCTGCTCGCTAACCCAACATTGTCCTATTAGAGGCTATTAAAAGCCAAGGTAAACACAATGGGAACACTCCATCTTATCGAGAGAGACCAATGTCCCCAGAAGGGGAAGGAAGAAGCATTTACGGGGGAACACTAGAAGATCTGTTCCCGAGTCCATGTCACGGTACCAGTCGCCGGTCCACTTCTCACAGGTTGTTTCAGCACGTGTTGTTCTGCTGCGGCTGACACGCCGGCGCCTACAAACCAGGACGTTTGCGAGTGGCAGATTCCAAATGAAGAGTCTAATCGGAGCGTTAGTTAACGAGCGGGTTGGCCTCCTCCGTGGCCCGGTGCATCAGACACCCTACCTGTTCTGCACACGCCCTCAAACACTGTCGGGCTTCGTTAGCTCTCACCATGCCTCGCCTCGCCTCGTTAAATTGATTAGCTGTCGTTGTCTCGGCAGACGTGTTGTTTTTTTTTCTTTCCGGTTAGCCCAACTTTTGTTTTCCCAAAGTTTGGTGTGACTTTCCCGTCCTGCGAGTCGCAACGCTTCCCCTGCGCCCGCGTCATATTTCCTGGACTCAGTCTGTAAACTATTAAAGGCTTCCACCCTATGAAATATTCATGGAGTTCCTAGAGAGACGAATGGAGTGAAAGTTGTGGTGTAATTTTATTGTTCTAGAAATACATGTCCATATAACTACATAGCTGCCAGGGTGGCTGTGCGTGGCTTGCGCTCGGTGTGTGTCTGCGGCGGGAGGAAGGGAGCAAGCGAGCGCATGCCACTTCCACTCGGCGCTCCCCTGCCAGGGCACTGCACCACTTCCCCTCGTGTCCCCGCCCGCGCACACTGGAAGTATGACGGCCACGTCGCAGATCCCCTTCTCTATCCCCTCTTCTCTCCTCCTTCTCCGCCCCCCTCCCCCTTGGCTTCCGGCCCAGCCGGCATGTCTTTGGTCAAGGTGTGGACGGCGGTGGGAGTGGGGCTAAGCAGCTAGCGCTCCAGACGTAATGCCATTAGCGTGGCTGGGCGGGCAGCAAGGCGGAGCGCCAAGACATTAGACGGGGCAGCACAATGATAAGGGGGGCGGCAAAGTGCTGACTCAGAGCGAAGACGTTTCTGTAGCTCTGAAAGGATTCACAGGTCGACTGATTTTTAAATGAAGGCGTCTCGTATTTTCCCGTCCCAGTATCGTTTTCTCTTTTCTGTTTTTCTCTCTCTTTTAAACGCGGGCCCTCAACTTTTAGACCACTGAATTGAAATAGATTTAACTTCTTTATTCTCTTTTTCTATTGGTGCTCCAATTTCTCCTTGTCCTCCTTTTCTTTGGCTTTTTGTTTTACCCTTTTACTTTTGATTCCGCTCTTGCCTTTTTGTCTTATTTTGTTTTTAGCTCCCTGGCCCAGCGGCGCGTCCCGTCCCCGCCGTCTGGCCGGGCCCCGTCCCTGACGTTCTCCTGTGTCTTTCCTAGGTCTGGTAGCAGTGCGTCGCTGTAGCCATGCCGCTGGTGAAGCGCAGCATCGAGCCGCGGCACCTGTGCCACACGGTGTTGCCACGCAACATCAAGAACGAGCTGGAGTGCGTGACCAACGTGTCTCTGGCCAACGTCATCCGCCAGCTCAGCAGCCTCAGTGAGCGACGCAACACGCAAACACACGCCGCACACCCACTCAAAGACACCCACGCAACCACACACACACTACACATAGACAACGGGTCATTACTTCTGTCGCACTCTCTTCTCATCTCTTTCGCGTGCGACACGTACACACAGTCAGTTCCTCCCGTGTCACACGGTGACACAGACACAGGTGGAATGGCAAGTCAATTAAAAGTTTGGAGTGAAAGTATCAAAGTGTCAGTCACGGTTTCAGCTTGACACACACCTACGAACCTCCTTCTCACCCCCCACTTCATCTTATTATCGCACTGCCAACATGAGCTACACCAGCACCAGTACACTACGCCTCTCATTTCTGTGTGCATTTGTTTGCACCCGCCGTGTGTGTGGGTGTATGTATGTGTGTGTGTGTGTGTGTGCGCAGGCAAGTATGCTGAGGACCTGTTCGGGGAGCTCTTCAACGAGGCCCACTCCTTCTCCTTCCGGGTCAACTCTCTGCAGGAGCGCGTCGACCGCCTCTCTATCAGTGTCACGCAGCTTGACCCCAAAGAGGAAGAACGTAGGTGTACACATGAACGCACCCACACACACACACACACACACACACACACACACACACACACACAAACACATTCACATCATTGAAAGTAAGTGGGCTACAGGTAGTCAGATAGTCCTTAAATGGAATTCAAAGACCAATTCCGTCTCAGAGCAGACAGGTTGGTGTTTGAAGCAGAATAGGAGATCACAGAGGAACGGATTCTGGCCTGTGGGGTTTTGTTTTATGTGCTTTTTTTTACAGCCTACCCAAACAAACAAACACATCGATTTCTTTCTGCTTTTCAAAGACACACAGAGGTTTGGGCCTCTGCCCCTCTCCGTGTTTTTGATGTGCAAGCGTAGGCTGCGCACTCTCTCCACCTCACACACACAACCACACACGCACACACACACACACACAAACACACACACGGCCATCATCCCCCATAATTCGTTTTCATCGCCTCTCTTTCTCATTCCATTTCTGTCTCTTCTTCCCCCATTCCTCCTCCTCCTCCTCCTCCTCCCTCCATCCAGTTTTAATGGCCTTATCAGATCAGCGAGGCCACCATGAGATGGTGTCATTTTTCATTAACCACCCCCCCTTCCTCCCATCCTCTCAGCGGTTCCTCCAAAACAAACCTGAAAGTCCTGACTCGCTTCCCTAAGCTTCAATTATAACCAGTGGTCAGGGTTTCACTGAGTGCCTTTTTCCTCGGAAACCCGTCTCAGGAGAATGTCCCCCTTGCAGATAGATGGAATACATTTGGAGCGGTAATGAAAAGAGAAAGTGGGACTATGGGGGGAGGGGGGGTATTTAGTTAAAAACCTGAAAAACAAATGAATCAAAGGGGGTGTGGGGAGGAGAGCGAGAATAGATTGGAGGGGGAGGGAGAAGCCAAGGCACGGGAGGTCCAACGACGGGACAGAACGAGAGGAGATGGGCAAAGTCACAAAGGGGAGGAGGAAAACCGGAGCAAACAGGAAAGACCAGGACGTCGGGGGCGGAGAGAAACGGAGAGAAAGTGCGGAAGGAGGGAGAGCTGTCGTTTGAACTCTGAGGAAGGAGGGAGAGCCACGGAGGGGTTTGATAGGGAGCATGGTGAGGTGATGCCACGCTCTGCCGCTCCACATCGATCCCCTATCGGGCCCGCGGGAATGTGGTTGGCGATGTGACGCTAAGCACCAAGCCCCCACTCCTTCCCTCCCTCTCTCTCTCTCTCTCTCTCTCTCTCTCTGTCTCTGTCTCTCTCTCCCCCTCCGGGGGGGGGGGGGACCGGGACGCCGAGGCCATAAAACAAGTGGCCGAGCCCCGTCTCTCTAATGATGTGACTCCGCTGTGGGCCGGGTTTCAAATGGTCATGAAGCCCTAATGGAGAGGACCAGGGACACTGAGGTCTGACTCCTCTGAGGGAGAGGACTGTACACTGAGGTCTGACTCCGCTGAGGGAGAGGACAAGGGACACTGAGGTCTGACTCCGCTGAGGGAGAGGGTAGGGGAGACTGAGGTCTGAATGGTCTGTGGGAGAGGACGGTACACGGATGTCTGACTCCGCTGAGGGAGAGGACCGGGGACACTGAGGTCTGACTTTGCTGAGGGAGAGGTTAGGGGAGACTGAGGTCTGAATGGTCTGTGGGAGAGGACGGTACACGGATGTCTGACTCCGCTGAGGGAGAGGACCGGGGACACTGAGGTCTGACTCTGCTGAGGGAGAGGACAGGGGACACTGAGGTCTGACTCCGCTGAGGGAGAGGACAAGGGACACTGAGGTCTGACTCCGCTGAGGGAGAGGACAGGGGACACTGAGGTCTGACTCTGCTGAGGGAGAGGACCGGGGACACTGAGGTCTGACTCCGCTGAGGGAGAGGACGTTACACAGAGGTCTGACTCTGCTGAGGGAGAGGTTAGGGGACACTGAGGTCTGACTCTGCTGAGGGAGAGGACCCGGGACACTGAGGTCTAACTCTGCTGAAGGAGAGGACAGGGGACACTGAGGTTTGACTCTGCTGAACGATAGGACAGGGGACACTGAGGTCTGACTCCGCTGAAGGAGAGGACAGGGGGCACTGAGGTCTGGCTGAGCAGCAGGGGAAGGTTGGAAGTACTTAAGCCTCCGTAATGAAGGATTACAGTTTCATGGGACTTCTCCTGGCTTCCCATTTGTGTTTTTATTTTCTCCACCTTTTCAATTGTGTTCCTGTTTTTTCCTTCCTCTTTTCCCCCTTTCTTTCCTTTTTAATTCTTTATTTCTTTTTTCTGGTCGCTTATCTTCCTAACCTTTTGCTACCACCCCCTTCCCTGTCTGCTCCCCTCTCCTCCACATAGCTGTGCTAATGTAATGATGGCCTGTGATCTAATACTGAGGGCCCTGCCGGGCCGCCTAATGCTCTCCTGTCCCGTCTCCTACCGACTCCTAACTGTCTAAGACCCCAGGACATACAGCACACTCTCACTCACTCACTCTCTCTCTCTCTCTCTCTCACACACACACACACACACACACACACGCACACTCACAGACAGACACACCTTTATAAGCTTCAGTCCTCTGGAGACACACACATTCTGGATCAAGGCTGGAAACAGTTAAACACACACACAGTGATACAGGATACAGAATACCAACACCAACACAAGCCTCACCCCGCCCCCCTCGTAGCTTCTTGTTGGCAGCCTGTCGTATACCGTGCAGACTCAGGGAGTGTAGGACCAGCGCTCACTCAACAGTGGGCAACACATACCAGAGGGAAGTGGGAAAGTAGGACGACAAAGACGGGCTCTGTAAAGCTCCCCGCTAAGCCAGGCTAGCCCATCTATCTAGAGGTGTGTGTGTGTGTGTACGTGTGTGTACGTGTGAGTGTACCTTGGATTTGCCTCCCCGTGTAATTCAGCCTGGCTTCGTTCCCTCTCTTGCCAGAAGCACAGGAAAAAGAAAGGGGATAAGGATCAGCTCCATAGATGGAAGGGGGGCTGGGGGTGGGGATGGAGAGAGCATTAGAAGGATGGAAGAACAGTAGGAGGGAGGGACGAGTGCATAACACAGTCCACTGCAAGGCGAGCAGCCGCCTGTGAAGGCTTTGTGTAGCAGCAGGCTCTGGCCCGGGTTAAAATGTCTCCAGACTTTGGATTGATAGAACACCAGTCTGGATATTGTAAAGAACAGACGGCCTACCCATTCAACGAGGCCGACACCGTCTCAACCCGTCCCCTCAACCAAATCAAATCCACCCCACTCAAAGAAACGCTGGATCTTACTGTACTTCTCATTTCCTTTGAAATGACGTGACAAAGAGGAACCCTGACTAAGCTACGATGAGATGGACTTGAATCTAATCTACTTGCTCAAACGGAATATCTCCAGAGTCTACTCCTCAGTGGTGAAAGAACAACTCCTCCGACAAGGTTCTGAACCTTTCACCAGGCATATATTTCCCGAGTTATTCCACCCTCTCCTGCTCATCCATATTAATGGAGAGAGGTAAACCAGATGTCTCGTTTCTCTCCAGCCTCGGCTTCCCTCCCCGGTCTATGGCAGAAAGGCTCCGGCTCTGGTGTCAACCTCCTCACAGTAAAACATGGTGGGGGACGTGAAATGGACAAAAGCTCCATGACGGTGCAGCAGTAAACGAGGGGTGTGAGAGGGGGAGAGGAGGCAGTGGAGCGAGATAGAGAGGAGAGGGGTGGGGGGGAGGGGGGCTAATGAAGGGAGCTGACAGGGAGGTGGAGGAGGGTAGGAGGGGCTTGCTGTATACTTCATTCCTCGCAAATGCCACCTTTTAATACCCCAGCATGCACACACAGACACACACACACACACACACACACACACAGACCTGCTTTTGTAATAGACTATGTGGACCTTGAGTGTGTAAAAGAAAAATGAGGAGAGAGGGAGAGAGAAAAAAAGGTGGGAGAATGTGAGTGCACGAGTGTGGGCTGTAGCCTTCATAGTAAATCAAAATAGGGGGATGGGTGGAAGATAAGAGGAAGGGGTAGGGGTGGTGGAGGTGAGCGTGGATAGAGGGGACAGAGCTGGGTTCCATGACAGTTTGGACTCAAGATGGCCGACCCATTGTTAACTGGCCTCTTGCCAGGGCAACAGTATAAGGTACTAACTATGTAATAGATTTAAAGGGCGTATTTGAAGAGAAAAAGGCCATGCTGTTAATTCTGTGTGGGGCAGAGAGTAGAGAGAATGTAAGGGATAAACATAGGATCAAACAATACACAGTATCTAAACATGAAATCTAATCCTAAAACTCCTACATTTAAGGCCCATATTTGTTTTAATGTCCATTGTCAGAACCGCTTATCCTATGCGGGGGGGCTGGAGCCTATCCCAGCTGACTTAGGGCGAGAGGCGGGGTACACCCTGGACAGATCGCCAATCCATCGCAGGGCTAACACATAGACATACAATCATTCACACACACATTCAAACCTATGGACAATTTGGAGTCACCAATTTACCTGCATGTTTTTGGAATGTGGGAGGAAACCGGAGTACCCGGAGGAAACCCACGCTAACACGGGGAGAACGTGCAAACTCCACACAGAAAGGCCCTCAGGTGGGATTCGAACTCAGGACCTTCTTACTGTGAGGCAACAGTGCTAACCACTGCGCCACTGTGCCGCCCTGAAGGAACATGCGAAACACAAAACACATTATTTTGTTAATCGATCCGCATGGGAAATAACTTAAGCGCAAATGATTGCTGGCACAGCTAATGCCTTAAATGACTAGCCACTATGAAAGATGCATATTTCAACGGGACTACTTAAACAAGATTTATTGCCAGTGATCAAGACTCTGAGTGTGTGGTCATTTAATGGTGCTTGATTTTTCCCTTGATGAAATATTAGATGGGCTTCAATGTTTCAATGTCAAATCTGTCTCCATCCATTAGATTACTCACGTTGGCGCTATTGTCACAAACCACTGTTAACCCAGGAAAAGTAGACTTTTTTTGTTGTGACAGTGTTAAGCGTTATTTGTCTGGGTGGATAGCTTTGTGGTGACAGGCTAACGTGTTGGGATGACAGTACCAAATGTTTATACATGACTGCTGTGTTTGTATAGCTATATATGCTTGTCAACCAGTCTACATATAGTGGTCAAATTAAATGGGCTTCCCCTTTTTCTGCAGATGGGTGCAGCATTGTGCCGTTGCTGGCATGCAGTGGCATTACTTAATAATATACAGGTGTACTGTGTGAATGCTTTGTCTTTGCTTTGCCTACAGGTACTAATCATAGTGGGACCCTGCTAGAAATTCATGTAGCATGACAAATAAATCCCCATAGCATACGCTAATCCTTCCAAAAAATGTGACATAATCAGGACATTTGCAATTACCTTCCTTTAAAACCTCATCTGTGCAGAGTCCAATGGTAATGGTGGGTGTGGTACAGGTTTTATAGCCAGAGCATGTTGTCGATAAACTCTGGCTGCCATTTCATGTGACCTCGGAGAGATAGCAACATGCAGTCTGTTTACTTAGAAGGGTAAGACGCTGAAGCTGATAACACTAACATTCTGACTGTGTAGCAAACCATTGATCAAAGTGGATCTTTGCTTGTCCCCTGAGACATTCCACTTTTACAAGAGGTCAACAGTGATAGGAAAGTTGCAGTGACTCCAAATTATGTTGTAGGGAATTGGGGTTTTGTCACTGATATGCATTGCTTGATGCTAATCGTTAACCTCTCCATGTTTTATTCATTCGAATGGACCAATGTGCTGTACTTACAATTAACCCCGTTAGATCACAGGGTTAATTTAGCCTAATTGTCAGTAAACACTTGACCCACAGCTTTTCAGACAGTACTTACAGTACCAACCAGTACAGTATTTATCCGGAGAAATTAGACACACTGGTTTGTTTAGAATAATGACAGTAACAACACAAGAAACAGAAATATCAAGTTAGTGCAGAGGCACATTATACCTTGGAATCTGGATTAAAGACAAGCTCGTTTAAAATGTGAAATAGCTGACAAAGAAGTTCAAATTGAATTAGGACCTTTTATAAAGGACTCACACATGTCTGCAACTGGGCAGTGGAAATGTATAATGGAGGTTTCCTTTCTGCTGGAAATGGAAGGCAGCAATATTGTAACAGCTACTCAGCTGAGTATTTTAAAAGCAACTTCAAACTGTTTACTGCAGTGCCTCTTGTTTCATTGCAGGCAAGCAACACGGTATTAACATAAGTGTCCTCTATTTAAAGGTTGGTTGGTCCTCTGAGGGAATGAGATTAGCGCCATCAATTCAGTTATGGGCAGCTATAAACCACTCATGGATATTCTTATTGCTGTTTAGAATTCAAACATATAGGGCAAAGCTTTAATAAGACCTAATGTCCCTAGGGAAAATTCAAATCTAGGAAGAGATGCTGTGAATACCTTTTCACCTTGGAACATTTTTAATGCAATTTGGAATCATTCACATTTGATTTAGTGTTGTCTTTTGAGTACCTAAAAAAAATGATTCAACAGAGAAGACAATGAATGTATTTTTTATATATGTGACATGTTTCATCAAATTATTGCTGAGATTATATTTGCCTGTGCCTGTAGAACGTCAGTGCAACCGCTTGTTGACGACCCTCATGACAGTGCATCTGTGTTGGAACTGTGCGGCCATTTGGATCCCATTTGAAAAAAGGTTGAAACCTTAATTTGATGTCACTCTTCAAATAAAAATGTATATTTTTTTCAATTATAACAAACAAGAGTTAAAGAAACACTCACAGTGTCTCTTCAAATGTATGTGGTTTCCTAATGTTGTTTTATGCTGTTGGATGATGAATCCATTGATAGAATTATGTTTAAATGAGGAACTATTTGTGTTGAATGTGCTATTGCACATTATAAATTAAAAGCCAATTTTATAAAACGGGTCAGCATGTCTATGCTCTATGCCTGAATAATTTCTTCCAATGTTAATTAAGATGTTCGCTTTCTGGTCATCTAAATAGAAGCATGTGCTTTTACGGTCAGTCCCTACAAATACCTACTTTTTCTTCAGCATGTGAACTCCAAACAATGCAATTTACTCATTCCAGTAAGATTCGTTTGCTTATGTCCAGTGTACATGATTGCAGGCTTTTAAAATGTATATCACTGGCAACAATCAGACAAAATCGTTCCGGGTCAAAATGACAAGAGGTTTCCTTTAAATAATAAATGAAGCATAATAACTGTACTTGAGTTGAGCCTTTTCCCCAGATAAATTGATTGAATAGGCAGTGAAAGACACGGTCTGCCTTGTTACCACCAAATCCAGAAGGGTAGATAAGATCTATTAACAATTCCTACCTACTCGTCTTCAATTGTAGGTGCGGCAGATAAATTGGTGCATGGTGGCCATTTGCAGACGAGACATGTCTAGCGGGTTGGAGGAGGTTTGTGGAGCGTATGGTTTAGTGGCCAATCAAATGTTGATTTGGCTCCTCTCTAAAAGGCCTGCTGGGAAAGGGGGCATTATTTCTCAAATGGAGAGGACACTAAGCTTGTGTTTGATGCCTCATCAGAAATAAGGTCTACTTCTGACCTCCTTTGAAAGATCTGAAAATCGTGTTTTTTTGTTTCAATGCCAGTTTTCTCTCTCTCTCTCTCTCTCTCTCTCTCTCTCTCTCTCTCTCTCTCTCTCTCTCTCTCTCTCTCTCTCTGTCTCTCTCGC
>JAVQJS010155088.1:0-11595 GCA_036024795.1 Galaxias rostratus
CCCCCCCCCCCCCCCCCCCCCCCCCCCCCCCCCCCCCCCCCCCCCCCCCCCCCCCCGGCGCCCCCGCCCGCGGCCAGGCCGGACGGGATTTTGACTTTGGAGAGGTGTCTAGCATTTAGTATTCCTTGGAGCGAACGTGCGCTGGCAGCTCTGAAGCGTCCACTCACCCTCCTTTACCAAACCACAGGGACTGGGAAGTTTCTCCACGTGCCTGGAGAGGAGAGAGAGAGAGAGAGAGAGAGGGCAGAAAGAGATATAGAGAGAGAGGGAGGGAGAGAGAGAGGGCAGAGAGAAAAGAGAGAGAGGGCAGAGAGAGAAGAGAGTGAGGCAAGAGAGCAAGAGCGAGAGAGAGAAAGTGAGCAGAGAGAAAGAGAGACAGGGAGAAAGAAAGAGAGAGAGAGAGAAGAGAGAGAGAAAGAGTAGACACACAGAGGTCAGAGTTCGTGGAGGACCCCGGAACTTCACACACGATGCTGTCCGTATCACATTGACGCTCTGCGGTCTCACTGGTAAAATGTCATCCCACTTGCTGTGTTATTGCCTTGATCTGTCGTCCAACACACCCTCACTGGAGATCTATGACTCATCCAACCTCAGGATGCCTCCCACCTCTACCACTGGCTTCAGTGTTGGGTTATGTTTATTACATAAAGACAGATGTGATTACGAATGGGTATCGCGGGGGGCACCGATACACTGACGGGCGCCTTGTAAGAAATGAGTGACGAAAAACCGTGACAAATCAAAGTGAGAATGGATGCGTGTGGCGTCGGCACAAAGCACAACCGCGGGCGCCACGGAGAAAGCCCATTGGCAGACAGCTCTCCCTTTTTCCTCAAGCGGCCAATGAGTTTGTACCCACCTGTCGGGCGTGCTCCAATCGCGGCTCACCGTGCATGCGAGTGTCGCTATGACAATGACATGAAACTGGGAACAAAAACAAAAACGGTGGGGAGGAGTGGGGGGGGGGGTAAAGAAAAGGAAGGAGAGAAGAGGGAGGAGCCGAGACACGGCAACAGGACACACGGCAACGGACACACGGCAACATAAACATCGAAAGCAAGTGATTAATCATCAGCCAAACTCAAATTCAAAATGCATGAATATCGAAAAATAATAATAGCTGTGTGAATAAAACGTGAGCAAGCCAAGTTAGGAAGATTTTGCTGTTGTTGTTGTTGTTGTTATTTTACAAGCCATGCTAAACATCTTATAGGAAACCAATGAGCGACTGAGCAGATCAATGGTTAAAAAAGAAAAGAAAAGCATAACACTTCTCATTTCAGACAATATAGAGGTGAGCAGCCTGTAAAAGTATTTCCGTCTACTTTGAAATATTAATCGGAGAATATGCACTACAGCATCTAGCTAAATGTGCCGTCAAAATGGCTGAAAGAACTCGGGAACCTGTCTCTGAATTGTGCACAGTCTATGTATATTTCAAAGGTTTCGGGGCGGGCAGCAGAGAAAACACGTTACGGTTTATTCTAGTCCGAGGCGTCTCTCTAGAATCTGGTGGCAGACCGGGCTGTGGATTAGCATCGGGACCCAAGGCCTCCACGTGGGGCTGGCGCTACAGGGGTTCACCCCCGAGCGTGAGGCTGGGGCGTGGGCCGCGCTCGGCACTCTTACCTCCTGGAGCTGCTGGAGGACCTTGTTGTAGAGCCGTAGCCAGTTCTCCTTGGCCCTGACGGCTGGATCCACTGGCTCTCTGGGCTCCTCCGCTACCGCAGGGCTACATGGAGGAAGCAACTTCCAGGTCAGCATCGAGCTACATATTCTTCATTAGGTTATGAATGCTGTCGTTATACTGTATGATTGTGTTGTATATGTGTTGTATTGTACTCATACTAATGCGGGCCCTTTAATCCCCCACCTCTCTGGCGGCCTCTGCGCCTCCTCTTTAGGAGTCGTGGGAGGGCTCGGTTCATAGCGCTCCTCCTGCTCCTCCTGGGGGAACTCCTCCTCGGAGTGAGCCGCGGGGGTCCTGGCGTTCCTCTCCGACGCCTCCTGGGGGAGGTCGTCCTCCTGCAGCGGAGGCTGGGTTTCAGGGGCAGCCGGCTGGGCGGTGGAGGCGGTGGCGGCGGCGGTAGGGGGGGCTCCGCTGGGCTGGGTTTGACCGGGGGGCTGGGCGGGGGTAGACTGGGGGGGCTGTGGGCCGGCGGCGGAGGCGGGCTGGGACGGAGGGACCCCCGTGGCTGGGTGGGAGGGAGGTAGAGCTGAGGCGGCGGACGAAGGGGGCTGGGGGGCGGCGCCTTGGGCCGGAGGGTGGGGCTGGGAGGCCTGGGCCGACGGCACGGAGGACAGGAAGGAGGAGGCCAGCCCGGAGACTGCTGCCGTCAGCGGGTTAGCCATGGAGAAGAAGGAGGACGCCCCCGTGGGAGCAGGCTGGGGCTTGGGCTGCGGCGGGGTGGGCTGGGTGGGGGGGCCCTGGCCGACCGCCGGAGCGGTGGGGGGCTGTCCTGCCTGGGCCACGCCCGCGGGGAGGGCCTGGGTCGGGGCTCCGCTCGGCGCCGGCGCGGGGGGCGGCTGCTGGTGGAGCGAGGACTGCTTCTCCAGGGGGGGTCTGGAGCCGGGGACCTCCAGGGCGGCGGGCGCGGAGGTGGGGGTGGGCGTGTAGGGCGGCTCCAGCTCCTCGCTGAGGTTCCCGTCCGGGTAGAGGTCCTCGTCCTCGTCGTACATCTCCTCGTCCTCGTAGAGGCCCTCTTCCTCGTACAGCCCGCCGTCCTCCTCCTCCTCCTCCTCATACAGGGCGCCCTCCTCGCCGCCGTCTTTGCTGTAGCCGCCCTCGTCGCTGTAGCCGCCCTGCGTCTCCTCCGGGTCCCAGTCCGGGGAGCCCTTGCTGTAGCTGACCGAGGAGTGGCACGAGTGGTAGGAGTCGTTCTCGTCATAGGGGTCCCGCTCGCCGTACTCGCCCGCGTAGCCCTCCTCGCTCAGCTGGCTGCTGCAGCGGCTCAGCTCCGCCGACGAGGCGTAGCTCCCCGTGGGGCTGGAGGGGGAACAGCAGCACACGGTCAGACTGACTGACTGACTGACTGACAGACAGACAGACAGACAGAGACAGACAGACAGACAGACAGACAGACAGACAGACAGACAGACAGACAGACAGACAGACAGACAGAGAGAGAAAGAGAGAGAGAAAGAGAGAGAGAGAGAGAGAGAGAGAAGCTACCACTACTGCTTTGTAGTTCTCACGCACTGCAGCAACCCCCCTTCCCCCACTGTCAAACTTGGTAAGGAGTTAGCCCCCTTCCCTTCAGGCTGCAGCTTACTCCTACCGCAGGAAGACAGCACAGCCATTGGATTTCTCTGCTCGTGAGAAAGTGGCTTAGTGTGACCAAACGGAGATGGTGCGGCGGTCGGCCTTCGCGTTCGGGTTGGAACAACAACTCCCGTTCCCATCGTGCACGCGCCTCAGGCGAACGAATCGTTCCCCCGGTCCTTCTAGATGGAGATCACAAGCCTGAGCAGGAGGATGGAAAAGGAAAGGGCTTCATATCGCTGTTACCGCTGAGAGGCCATCGGTAACACCAAGCAGGGCTCCTCCCCTCGTCCACCGGAGTCACGCCAGGACATCTCCTTGCTCTCGCTCCCCTTGATTAGAAAGGCCTAATGAACGGGCATTAACGTGATCAAAGGCTGTGCTGCTCTGGTAGACAGCGTGCTGTTAGTGTCAGGCCACTTCCTCTCTCTCTCTCTTTTTCTCTCTCTCTCTCTCTCTCTCTCTCTCTCTCTCTCTCTGTCACTCTCTCCCCATATCTCCCTCTTTCTTCCCCTCCCTCCCTCTCTCCCCCACTCTCCCACTCTCCCCCTCTCTCTCCACCCCCCCCCCCCCACCCCTCATGCGGTGTGCCTTGGTTTTGCCTTACTATTTCCGTGGAGCTTACACAACCTCAATGAATTCAGTTGAGAACATTGATTCAAGTGATTGTGGCGCCCTCTGTCTGAAATCAATTGAAACTGCAATAGAGCAACATAATGTATTGCTTCTTTGAATTTTGTGAGCCAGTGTTCCTTCATATTTCATATAAATATAGAAAATAATCCCTTTTTCACTGGCAAGTCGAAAGTTGGTTAGTTTGATGTTTTAGAAGTTTTTATGTAGTTTTGATCTTCATGGATTAAAAAGAGATTTTTTTTTAAAGATCTGGTCTAACAAGCTAGCTCACAACTGAAATTGAGAGAGCTAAATTCAAACCTACCGTAGTAGATCTTTGAGGTCGGCACAGTCGTACCCTGACACCTGGATGGTGTCGGGATCTCTGTGGTCCCCATCCAGGATGTGAGGTGCCCTGGCCACCAGGAGGGCCCGATGGACCTGAAGAGTGCTGGAACCAACACACAGAGTCATATCTGCCTCCAGCTCCTCCTGCAGCAGCCTGGAAAGACAGCGAAAACACCACGAAGCCCCGTCAATACAGGCCAACGCGTTTCAGCACACCCTGTTAGAACCTGTATAAACAGGCTCAGTTAAAGTCATCGCCAGATATATGACAATCCTATCTATATTGGTAACGTAATGAATTAGCCAGACGAGTGCCATTGAGACGGACCAAGGAGCACTGACCAAGAGAAAAACATCAGCGTGAAACATCCGAACAGACAGAAAAGAACAAAACAAGAACATAGTTTCAGAATCTGCATCGGCCCCAAGCATCCAGAATGGATTCAAAATAAACACTGACTAGAGGGGTGCCTGCCGTCCATAGAGAGACAGGTTTCACCAATGTGTTAGTGACAAAAAGCGTGTGGCACTAATCGAGGGAACTACAAAGAGCGGTGATGAGACTTTGACAAAATGGTCATGATGGCCTGTCAAACAGAGTGTGAGGATTGCTCACGTTAGCCACCAACTCAAAGTCTCCCAGGGGCCTCGTCTAACACACACACACACACACACAGGCACGCACACGCACGCACACACACACACACACACACCAGCCCACCTCTTCTGATCACATTCATTAAGTCCCATTGCTGTGACTCAACTAGGTGACCCAGAATTCAGCCAGCCAGCCAGCCAGCAACCAACTGGGTTGAACGCGCTTTCCCCACTGTAAACGTTTCGTTCTGCCAGCCTCTGGGCTGGGAATGAATGGTAACTGGGTTACTAAGGAGACTGGATTTTTCACGTCTTATGCCCGTACAACACCTCAGACTTTGAACGTAAATAGTCAACATAAACCACACTGAGGGTGGCCTACCAACAGATGGCACTGATGGATCACATCATCATATCATGTTTGAGTTGGGATGGGGAGAAAATACAAAGCCTGTTTGAGGTCACCTAGATTGTAGAGCAATTATTTGTCAAATAACAAACCTGGAAAATGTGCAATGAAGGGGCCAAGCATTGATATAGCCATACTGGAACACAGGCCACCTGTAATATGCTCCTTATGCTTCGATTGACCATTGAGTTGTTTGTTTGAGGGCAACTGATATATCTCAGGCACTCCACATATGCATGGGCCAGACCTCAGCCTACCTGCCACATAAAATGAATGCGATAAGACACCAAAACAAATGGGGTTAAAGGTTGGGGTAAACAACTGGGGAATGAAAGCTGAAAAGAAAGAAAAAACACGTTGCGAAACATTTGCACTGCACAACACAGATCAATGAATGAAAGAGTCATTTTCGTTACGTTTTTGTGTGTTTGTGATATACCTGTTGAGATCTGCAGACAATGCTGAAGAAAGACATCTTTTAAGATTGCTTTTGAATTTTCTTTCCTTGGCATGAAATTCTCGTGCAGCCTCTGTATTGTTCATATTAATGTTATCCCCTGCAACAAGGCAAGAACAGACGATATTTACATTTTTAAAGGGTAGGTTTAGCTTAACAATACAACTGTCACTTCTAAAAAATTGATTTTTAGTGTAGGGATGAGAGGCTATTTTGAATATACAACGTGCATTTGATTTGCCGACATATGACAGACCAGGGTCAGGGTTGTTAAGTTATAACACGATGCTAACTATTGAAGGCAATATTCATTCGATTTGAACAGCACAATCGCTAAAAACCTGCTTGCCAACTGGAGATCTCTCTCTAACGCCTTCATAGAACCAATCCTAACTGTGAAGATTAGCAGTACGTCATGATTTTGTCTAAGCCTAGCCAACTATTAACTACTGCGGCGCTTTTATTTTTTGCTGTGCCCCCAGCCACGGATGATTATCGTCTAGCTAGCTTACTTACCGAAATTGATCTGTCACTGCTACCATTCATAAGCAGAACTGGAACATTTGCAGGCTAGCTAACACTAGCGAACTACTACTGCTACTTTTGCGGCTTGTTCAGCTAGCTATCTTGTTAGCAAAGAAAATGATAGAAATTAAGTAAATGAACAAAAGCTAGCCAACGTATTGCATTTGACTGAAATGTACGATGGCATGCCTGATTATTAAATAAAAATATTTTGCAGTATGCCTAGCTGTCAAAAAGACTCGGTGCCAGTCCTCACATTGTTTACCGCGTCAAGACCCCACGTTGCTTTGAGACACACCAGGTTAGTCTGTACCTAGAATTCAAACTAATAGAATGGCAGAGGCGGTTCCATAACTTTTAAAGCAGCCATGTAGTAGTGAGGAGCAAGCAACGTTTAAAAAACCGTCAGGTCTTTTTTTTTATGTTAGTTTTACATGATTGACAAACGGGACACCATAACTGGCAAAAGGGAACATCCAATTTGGATCGGGATATTCATTCTTCTCAATCCAATTCTATGTGGCACCACCCCAGTCACGCTGGTGCTGAGGGATGTGTTTTACCGTAAATATAGATACATATGCTAAGAGGTGAATCTAGAAAACCGTAAAGTAGCCTTACTATTGTGTCAAGGGGTAAAGAAAGAACAAAAAACACATGCTAGAGACCCAAAAAAAATGGATGATTAAAAAACTTGAAATTCTTAAAGCGTCACACTATAATTTATTTATTTATAAAATCAAATGGTGCAGTCCTGGCTCAGTGAAATTCAAAATGCAAGAGTGTAGGAAGAGATACAAAAAGAGTACAATATTTAACTTTTTTTTTTCTTTACAGGAAGAACAACATTCTCAATATCGGAATCCAAATAATTGAGAGGAAAAAGATAAAAAATAAATTATTAGCGATAGACTCTGGGATTATAATATAATTACCTAAAAAAACAAACTAAAACAGGATTGAGGCAATTCAGAAACCCCTATCTTATAAGGTGTATGTGTGCCATCAGAGAGGAGTGTATCTGTTGTGCTGACATCAGGCGAGTCTTTGCTTATTGATAAAATATCTCTAATAAAATATCGTTTGATTTCTTAAAGAATTCACGTCCCAGAGTCTACTTTTTGACAACACTACCTGATAGAGGGAATATGGGAGATATGAGATCTCCCATACAAACGATGTCCAAAGCGTAGAGCCAGAATCCATAGAAGGGACCATAGCTATCGTCCCTCCGTAGCACACTGAACACGGTTTACACAAACAGAACTAGACACTATGCTGTTTTTGTTCAAATCGTACAGGTGTCAACGTGGAGGACACACTTGAAACGCACACCCTTCTACGCCCATTCTACTCATTCTAGCTCCGTGGCCCAAAGTAGAGAGAATAAAAACTCCATTGACACACAGTAACGTTACGAAGCGGACAACGCCACAGTTCAACCTCTCCCGAGAGGACATGGCACATGGTTACGACGCGACAGCTTTACGACTCGACGTTAAAAGGCACCACACGATACAGCTCACGAGGAGATTTTGCCACATTTGTAACTTTGTAACCGACAGACTTTTTAAGGCTGATGTCATGTGCAAAAAGGTGTGGAACGCGTGACCCGAACAGATCACCACGACACTATTTACAGGGTTTCTGCAAAATGAAGCGTGGTTTTTTTTTATAACGTTTAACCATATACCCCCCCCCCCCCCCCCTATTTCCAATCCCACCTTTTTTGTTTCAATGACTAAAAGCAAAATGTGTCAAATAATATTAGAGAATGATTGCATTCATGATGTGTTGGTAGGTTTCCCAGGCATACTCCAGGCTTCCGAGTGGAGTTGTGACGGTTGTGTGAGACAGGGAATAGAACGGTGTGTGGGGTGGGATGGGGGTCGTAAGGGGGTCGGATGGGGGTCGGAGGCCTCGTTAGTTCAATGTCTAGTTCCTGTAGTTTTTACGTCCCTCCCCTTCCTTGAGGAAAGTCCAAATGAGGGTGTTGACGATGTCCGGCTGGTCCTGCTGCAGCCAGTGGCTGGCTCCAGAGATGATGTTGAGGCGGAAGTGGTTACGGATGTGGAGACGGCAGGCCTCGGCCATCTCCTGCTCCAGGAAGGCGTCCCTCTCGCCCCAGAGCAACAGGACGGGCGATTTGACCAACGTTTGGCTGAGCGGGAAAGAGCTGCATTGGAGGGAGAACAAAGTATAAATACATCCATTTAAATCCTCATCCATGGACCCAGTGCACAGCTTTCCATGGCCACAGGGTGAACGTTCTGTATGATTTAAACGTTTGAAATATGTATATATATATATATGTATTTGTAGTTGGGGAAGAGCGGTGGAATTCTGCACAGTAGCCACTTACGCCAATCAAAATGGATACAGAATGAATAGCCTGGTTGTTATATATGGCATTCTCCATGTCACAGTGGCTCATTTGTGGGATAATTAGACATGGTTCAGTGAAACTCATTTTATGTAACTCCAAGCACTAAAAAAAAGAAAGAAAACAGCATTCCCATTCTATTCCGAGAAAACGCCGAGTGCCTTAGGACGGGGCAGATGGTGGAATCACTTCTGCTTGTTGAGTTCGCCTGGCTGAAGCACATGTCCCACTAAACCTCTGGGTCTCCACAGGGTCTGTGTTGGACTGTGATCACTGTGAAAGCCAAGCCAGGAACCTCCTCACCTACTTTGACTAAGTGTGGCACGCGTGCACCTATGCTTACCTTCGCTGTGACTAAGTGGACCACACGAGGATACTGAGGCATCACCACCCTACACAGAAAGAGGCCCCCCTTTGTCCTGAATCATCAGACATTTATATCACGAGAGGGGGGCTGATGATTTATGTTTTCCGAGGGGTGGGGGCGCGAGTCAACGCAGGCACTAAAAGCAGAATTGATCGTTTCTGTATACAGAACTGTAAACGGACCGGCGCTGTAATATATGTAACTCGTGGGCCAAGACAGGTGACAACTGCTGAGTTGAGGGAAGCTATGCGACGGTAACCATGACGACGAGAAACAAGGGTCGTAACTTCTCTCCCCTGAGAAAGAAAATCCATTACAATCAAACAGTTCCGAGGCAGTAAAGCGCAACGATTTCTTTTTGTTTATGACACGAGTTTATACACTTACAGTATGTCAGCATTACACCTCTAATTTGTCATTCTCAAAACTTTACATAAGCAATTCCTTAAAGCCAATGTGTGAACTTTGCAAACTGAAATGCAGAACCAAGAGAAGAGAGATTGGTAAGAGAAGAAGTTTGAGGGGATAAGAAAATCTGAACGCAATGCACGAAACGTCTCACTCAGTCAATCAAAAGCTTAAACGCTTTCTTACCCCCCCCACCCCCAAAAAACAACCACAAACCTCTATCTTAAGTAGACCCCTGCTAGGAACAGAAGTCCATGTTGCTTCCCCTTCTCCTGCATAGTCACCTGAAAACATTCCGGTAGTAGTTGAGGGCCCCAGTGAGGGCTCCCGGCTGGGAGAACACATAGAGATAAGCCTCCAGGTCTTCTGTTGTTAACCATCGTCCCTTATGTCCGATCCCTGTGCTTCGGCTGGTGAATAAGGCCTTCAGAGCCTAGGGAAAGGGACGACACACACACACACACACACACACACAGACCCACCCACCCACGCACGCACACACGCACGCAAACAAACACACACAAGCAAACACACTTAGGTGAGTGAGTGAACATGTCAATTTGTGCGCGGGGGTGTGTGAAAGTGTATACATATGTGTGTGTGTCTGTGTGTGAGCGTGCTACCTGAGAAAGAAGGGCACACTGTGCTATGAGTGTGGAGAGCACACAAATAGAAAAGCAAGCTGTGCGTGTGTGTGTGTGTGTGTACGTGACCAGCAAGGATGGATAGAAGGTCACACTTGGTGTGTGTGTGTGTGTGTGTAACCGAATCCTCTCAGGCTGTGATTTGATCTACAGAGCACTCCTAGACAAGGTCGTGCATATCACTGTGACAGTAATGCCGATCACACAAGGTTCTAGCCTGCATATACACAGTATGTATATATATAGAGAGAGACAGTATATCCAGTATATATATATTGTATATATATGCACATATATACAGTATATATATATATATGGAATTTGGAATCCTGTGAGCTGACCCGGATATAATTTGGAACAGGTCATGGAGCATCCAGACCTTCTCCATCCAACACTGTAACATTATGTGGCCTCATAACATGGGAAAATAATACATTAATAAGGTAAAGAGTCTAGTATTCAAAACTTTCAGGCATGATTATTCCTTATGGAGACTCACACACACACAGGCACCAACCAACATACATACCCATGGCCACACACACAACCACACACACGGCCACACGGCCACACGGCCACACGGCCACACACACACACACACACACACACACACACACACACACACACACACACACAGACCTGACCTGACCGCTAAAGCACTAAAGCAGATACGTTTTAGTCTTCACCTTGAAGTCATTGATGGAGAGCATGAACTCTGGGAAGAAGGGCATCTGAAAGAAGAAGAAATAGCTGGCCTTCAGCAGCTGGCTGGGGTGACGCAGAGCATAGTCTAGAGAAGAGAAGAGGAGAAACGAGAGGAGAGAGGTGAAGAACAGGACTAAGAACAACCGCTGGGGGGTTGGGAAGGTGGTGGGGGGGGGTTCAAAACGAGAGGACGATAGAGAGCCATAGAGAGACAGTGAAATAAATGAACGAGAGGAGAGGATGTAAAAAAGAACAGGAGGAAAAAAGAGATAAAGAGATGAAGGGATTAGCCACGATACACAACAGACTAGAGGCTTGGTATTCAGCCAGGGCCACTGGACGCATCATGGGATACATTAGAGCTACCGGACAATGCTCAGGATTGGCGGCCATCTTACTCTGGAATGGTTCTAAAGCGGTTATAACACCAGACAATGGAGCACCGTGGCCTCCAGTGTTTCTATGGGACGAGGGATGTCAATGTGCGAGGTAGGGTTTGACCTCCTCTCCATCTCCTCCTCTGCCAGGCAGCCTATAGCCAGCTGTTACAGCCTGGCGTCAGAGCCTGGCTGTAATTATCTCCTCTCCGCGCTCCCTTCATGAGACAGAGAGACCCACCAGATGTGATGCAAACACAGCGAGGAAGTCATAATACCACCAAATTAATGATGGTAATCACCGGGATGAGCCAAGAGCCAAAACAGATCCTATCTCATTAGCGTGCTGCAAAATAGTTGTTGTTTTTTTTACCTCATTCACACACATTTTGAAGCCGCCGCCGGCGCCGGCGCGGGGCGGGGGGGGGGGGGGGGGGGGGGGGGGGGGGGGGGGGGGGGGGGGGGGGGGGGGGGGGGGGGGGGGGGGGGGGGGGG
>JAVQJS010155107.1:0-14826 GCA_036024795.1 Galaxias rostratus
GTGTGTGTGTGTGTTGGTGTTTGTGTGTGTGTGTGTGTGTGTTAGTCACAGACAGAGCCCCCACGAGAGCGCGAGCGGGCGCGGGGGGCATTGAAGGATAAAGATTGGGATAGAGTGGACCTGTTTGGAGTTAAAAAATACATAAAGGATTATGCCACATTGTTACAGTTATAACATTATTATATATTGTCCTAAAAGCAATTTACTGTATAGTTTACCAAAGGAGTAGACCGGTGCCTGACATGACTACTTCTGGAGCTTTGTCAGTGGTTCAGTATGCAGATTTCTGTTCAGCGAAAACACAGCCTGATATGCTTAAAAATTATGAGTAGGACTGAAATCAATAGAATGGTTAAATATGTGTTTAAAGTTTAATTCCAATAGAAGGTTTTGAATTTATATTTTTCCAACAACCATTGTACGGTTCATTGGTATGAGTATGTTTAATTTGCTGTGGATTCAAACATGCTTTCAAGTAAACAGGTTTGCTTTGGCTATGTATGCTGGGCCCCATAACAAGTTACTAATTTGCTCATAGTTGACCACTCAGCCCTGACTCAGAGCTCATCTTGCATGTGCTGTCCATTCTCAAATGTATGGGAGCTAGCCTGCTCTCAGGGCCCTGTCCTAACCCACGAGGGACTGTTTTGGTTTTGCCGTCGATTATCTCAACACTTAACGGAATGCATTGACTATTTGATGCATAAAGACAGTATGGGACTTGTGTGCATTTACCAAATCCGATATTGCCCAGTTTGGCCAAATTAGGTCAATGGAGGCCCATTTTTTGTTCATAAACATAAGGACATGTGTAGAATATAATCATTGGACAAAGTGGAACAGTTGGACTCAGCAAGTTACATGCATCTGACACATGAAACGTTCGAAATTAGCACTTTGTCACCCCAGTACTGCACCATGTTGTCACTGATGTTTATACATGCATATTTGACTCAGACTAAAATTAAAAAAATAATTGAATAGATTTCGCAGTGTTGCATGGTGGCTCAGTGGTTAGCACTGTTGCCTCTCAGCAAGACCAAGCTGCGTTCAAATCTCATCTTAGTCAGGGGCCTTTTTGAGTGGGGTTTGCGTGGAGTTTGCGTGTTCTCCCCGTGTTTGTGTGGGTTTCCTCCCACCATCAAAAACATTCCACATTTTCATACCGGTCCCTGACAATTCACTCGGAATCTGTGTGTGTGAAAAAGACGAGCCAGACAAAATGTGTTGGGTGAGAGTTGCGCAAATTGGCAGTCGTGATATCACCCAGACTGGGTTTTGTGTTCGATAACTATCGGTACATTCGTTGTTTGATTTATGGTATCAATCGGTGACCAAACTGTGCAAATGGTTTTTATTTAGAAAAGCGCTAAATCGAATGCATTTTGTTATTTTTTGCCGTGCAAATTTTTGTGTGAGATCTCAGAGATACGGGCCCACCCATATGCGGTTTTGTGGAACTTACTTTGAAAGCATAGCATTGCAAGTTGCCAAATAATGCACTCGAAGTAGTTGAACTACAGCAATGTTAGTGTGAAATCTAGTTTGGTTGAACTACTAGTTTAATGGCATGTGTCAAACTGCTTCTCAACATTGGCTTTCAGGGCAAGGGGGGTAAATCACAGTAAGCAATTGTATTATTTGATGATTTCCTTTTATGTTTTTTTGGTTGTAGTTTTGGAATACTACACAAAAAATGTCAAACAATTAATTTAATTATGCAATTATGAATGATTCTACAACATGTTTGAATAGAAAAATAGAAATAGAAAATAAAAAAAAACGAGTACTAGTATCAACCAAACTGTCTGCAAATATTTAGCGTGACAATAATACTATTTTAATGTTTATATCAGCTAAAAAGGGGTAATAAATATACGCAAACGAATTTATTTGGAAATCTTTCTAAAACATTTTAAAAAAATGCATTGTGCAAATTAAGCTTCAGCGACATTAATTTCAGCCCAACGATCGCTTGGACATCTTTACCATAGTGCACCATTACTCTTATTCGTTTATCAATTGCAAAATGCTTAAATGCTTAAAGGCAATTAGATTTGTTTACTTGGGGCTTTCTATAAATGTTCCATTTATATGCTGTTTAATTGTCTCCTAGTTGTCTATTGCTCTTTGACAGAGTGACTGTGAAAATAACTATAAGGAGCTTAAAATAAAAGTATAACAAAATTTCAATAACGTTTTGAATTCTATTTTTTCGCAACATATATTTACAATGAAAATGTGCAACTGCCCGTGCGGTAAAAAAAAAAAATTGGTGGCCTTGTGGCTTTTATCCTATGTTGTGATGTCAGACTTGAGCCATGCTAACAAACATAATGTGTGCTTTGGTGGGATCAGCTGACACGGTCACTCTTTTACACTGCACAACTATTGACAAAGCCCAAAACGATTTGGCCTCGAAATTCCTGAAGACAGTGCAAATGAAGGAGTCTGACATCATTAGCTTTAGCAATATCCCAAACCATCAAACAATAAATTCTTACCAAAAAGGTCCTTTGTATTTGTATCAGATCGCAAGCTTCTGTCTATGAGGCATGACATGACGACTTGACAGCCTACTTCACTTGCTTTAAATGACATTTATTACTTTTGAACGTTTTTTGATTTTATTTGATTATTGTTATAACAATAAAAATGAATATTTTTAATTACACATCTACTGAGATCAGAATGAAATTCCTCCTGCAAAACGGCATGATCTTTCAACCATGATGCAATTCAAAGGAGGCGCGGCCAAAGATGTCAAGAAAATAAGAATTATGATCCGCCCTCTAAACAACCCCTCATGGGTTAGTCGGTTATGCTATCAGAACAATCAATAGAGTTGCGGTGGACAAAGGAACACTTGCTAAGCCTACTTCAGGAGGTCTTTATTATTTAAGCATTTTTTTTATTTACACTTTTCGGTTGTGTAGCATCGAGGATTAGTTTGACATGCACTGGAAAAGTGAACACAAAGTGGAATGTTGCCATGATGTGGATGAGAATGAAAACGAATCCTTGATGATATCAGACGATGGGGTGAGTGAATTTTTTTGCAAACTAATGCATGTTTTGCACGTGTTTGCGATGCATATTTTTTTAGAGAGGGCAGGAATATGAAATAGCGACAAATAGAGCAGATTATAAATCTTGCGGGTCACGGGTCAGAATGACTCAATTATAACCTCACCTATCTTCAGAATTATAGCTTGTACACGCTGTTGCGTTCTGTTTTCACAATCTCAAGAAATGTCACAGAAAATTACCTCTTTCTTAATATTCAGTAATTAAAACTCAAGTAGGTAATGAGACCTATTCACCTTTGGTTGCCCAGGGCAGTCAGCTGTGTCTAACTTAGTCTTTTAATTGCTGTCATTAAATAAATCAATTCCTTTTTCCCCAAGACGAGTTGCAGGTTTTGATTGACATGCGCAATTGATATGTTGACGGCTTAACCATTGTGTGTGAACTGTTCAACATCTCAAATGCCGATCTTAAGAACATAATGCACATTGGATAACTATTACTTGAAGTGCAGGCTGTTTTTGTAAGTAATGATTATCCTTCCCTAAATTACACTTTGATAATCGCTGGGGTTGTCATGGTGAAAGGTGAAGGGGATGATAAGGGCAAGGGGAATTCAAGCGGCTCAAAACTTAGAAAGGAACAGGTCTCCCAGTGCACCTAGTCGTGTGTGAAGATTACCAGGGGGCTAACATGTTACAGAAAGATGCAGAGGAGACAGGAGAGGGGAAATAATGGTAAAAACATACTGGGAATGATCTTGCTGTACTTTCTGTGTTTTTCGTAAATTAGAATCAAATATCAACATACGATAATTTGAATGTTGTGAGGCTCGAAGGGTGTCAAATTGCCGTCACTGCGTAATTTAACCAACATATTTTTTACACATGCATAGATTCGTTTTCATACCTAATTTTCTAACCGCGGTATGCTTTTCCGCTGTAGGGCACACCGGTGGAAGTTCTGGATGAGGACTCGTGCTCCACTGGTTGCTGCGCATCGTCGCTGCAGGCAATGGCATCTGCGCCTCTGGGTAGAACTGTTTGCGCAAGTTGTAATGAGGAAATTGTGGATAAATATTTGTTGAAGGTGAGCTCCATGTGCGGGCAGGAAAGCGACTCCGACTCTGACACTCCATTAATGTAGTAATTTACCTTATTTCATTTGAAAATGTTAACCTGGCTGCACTGCCCACTCTCCAAAAATATTTAATGTTATTCAATAATCATGTTTTTTCATTCAGGTTAACGACTTGTGCTGGCATGTGCGTTGTCTCTCCTGTAGCGTCTGCCAGACTTCACTTAGCAGTCATACCAGCTGCTATATAAAAGAGAAAGAGGTTTTCTGCAAACTGGATTACTTTAGGTATGAATATTAAGCTTATATGTAAACTAACGTTGTCTGCAATTAACTTATGACAGT
Organism: Galaxias rostratus; assembly: GCA_036024795.1. NCBI lineage: Eukaryota > Metazoa > Chordata > Actinopteri > Galaxiiformes > Galaxiidae > Galaxias > Galaxias rostratus. The sequence continues at coordinate 4,450 of JAVQJS010155107.1, forward strand.
GGCAGCCCACATTTCGTATTACTTACTATATTATTTTACTTAGGCTCTAGTCTATTTGTGGGCCTATGTGCCCGCAGACTGTTTTGTGTCTGAATTAAATGATTTCTTTAACTCTTAAACTCTAACAAACGTATTTACTTAGGTTCTATGTTGGACCAAATTTAAATCATTTTCCATTCAGGAATGTCTTGCAACCAATTGGTTCATGAAGTCGACTAATTATCTACTTTGCAGAAGATACGGCACATGGTGCGCCTGCTGCGGTCGTAATATCCACTCCACGGACTGGGTCCGCCGGGCAAAGGGGAACGTGTACCATCTAGCGTGCTTCGCTTGTTTCTCCTGCAAACGACAGCTTTCCACTGGGGAAGAGTTTGCCCTGGTTGAAGAAAAGGTGCTATGTCGCGTCCATTACGACTGCATGCTGGACAACCTCAAGCGTGCCGTAGAGAAAGGTGAGCAGACAGTACAGAACTCAACCAATTTAACAACAATGATGAAATTGAAATGTAAAATTTAAGACAAATGAAATTTCCTTTAACATTTATTTTTTTCTTTGGATGTCTAAATTCCTAAAAGTTATTTTGTGGGGAAAAACATGTACCATGTAGCTCAAATTTAGACTTTAGAATTTAGATTTTAAATGTAGGCCTATTGATCTTTAAATGTAACAACTCATACCAACCTTGATTGCACACAGATTAAATTATGGCAATCTGGAATCTCGATGTTTCCATATTGTATCTGGACCCTTCTGATGTTCTAATTAAATGCAGCCCTTTGCGAGTCTCGTGCTTAATTTTTGGCTGAACGCACCTGGCATGGGGCGCATTTAATTCAATCTGATTAATGCACATACTGTAAAACCCTAAGCAAACTTAAAATTAATCTCAATTATGATTAGTTTAATACACTAAGATTTTCTTGCAGAACTGAACGATCTGTTGTGTCCGCATCTTTTTTGATTTGAGGAAAAAAATGTACTGATGAATCTGATGAACAGAGGGAAATGCTGTGAGGGAATAATTTTTTCATGCAGGCAATGGTGTGAATATGGAGGGGGCAATGCCAACAGAGCAGGAAGTCAACCAGCCTAAGCCATCGAAGAGAGCCCGCACCAGTTTTACTGCTGACCAGTTACAAGTATGTCGTAGGCCTGTTATCCCATCTCAGCTGTCAAAAAGTAATTAGGCAAGTTTAAAAAGGCTGTCTTTATTGTCAGGATCCAATGGAATTAAGAAACATTTCGAGGTAATTTTAAAGTGGGTAAATGACTAATTAAGTTTGTTCTTTACTGTAGGCTAATTGTGAAGTTATACATTGTACATATAATATTGTGCGTCTTTTGGGAATTAAATTTCTGACCCAATATAAACTTCCTCCTTATGGCTAAAACAACAACAAAGCATGCATCTGAATCCGAACCTAAATAGCAGGAAGCTTTCCCATGGCGGCGTGTCATGTTGTCACTGTGCAGAGATAGCACCTCTTGGAGACTGACCCATACAGAACCTATCTCCCCTTGTCCAGGTGATGCAGGCCCAGTTTGCTCAGGATAACAACCCAGATGCCCAGACCCTCCAGAAGCTGGCTGAGCAGACGGGCCTGAGTAGGAGAGTAATACAGGTCAACATTTACAATGTTTTGATACAATGTGAAAACAACGAGACAAAGTATAGGCCTATTAATAGTGTAAAAAGCTACAAACCAAGAAACAACTTAAACCCAAAAAAGGGATATCCTACACTGTCTTTAAGAGCAAAGGAAAAAGAATCTGGAACAACAACAAATTGCAGTACCGTGAAGGTGTACATTTGATGTACATTTAAGGGTCCACTTCTTGACTATTTGCATCTTGGAAAACAAAATGTACAGACCACAAACCTTTATTTGTAAGTAAATAAATAAATGTTGCCAATTTCTCCTTTGAAGGTACTAGCCCAGTAAAAGCATTGTACATTTTTCATTGTACATAGTACAGTACCCAACATTGATTACTTAACATTCATAATTTCAAAGCTCAATGTTTTCATTTTTATAACCCAATTAGTCTAAATGTTTGACAAGAATTTTGTAGAAAAATAGAAAGTGGAATGAAAGACTGAAAAAGGGTTGTGAGCAATATGAGTGTCCTGTCCCGTAGGTTTGGTTCCAGAACTGCCGAGCTCGTCATAAGAAACATGTGAGCCCCAACCACTCGTCCTCTACTCCCCGCTCCTCCTTACAGCCTGGCCACCTGTCTCAGCCCACCCCCACCCCGGAGGAGCTCCAGTACACAGCTTACGGTGGACCAGAGGGCTCCATGCTCTCTGCTCTGCATTCCTTCATAGACGGTGAGGAGAGCCAGGCTGCTCATTCACTCAGTGGTGCCTTGGGGAGTTGATACTTTAAACAGCTATATACAAAACAGTATACGCAATGGCATTTTAAACAATTGTCATCTTTATTTAAGCACTGATAGGAAAGGGACTGGCTTGGTGAGTTACAGTACAGAAATTGTCTTAGGAAGTTAATCGACTCCCATGCCAGTAGTTAAACACCAATTTTAGTCGCCAGTGTCATTGGGCAGTGATCATGTTCAGATACAGTTGTGTAGGTTTCCGGCTGGATAATGCTTATTACGGCTCCACTATCTTTACAGTTCATTCTCCGCCGTCCATGCTGTTCCAGCCGCTGCTACCCCACCACTCCATGACCTCCCTACCTGTGACCCATGCCTGAGCACCATTTTCTCACACACACAAATACAATCACAAAAACCATGAGGATGCTCAGGTGCACCAGAGAAATCCTTTGCATTCCTATCGGTCTACCTTGCACATTCCACACTGCACAGTGATCACTGACCACATCTTCGACTTTCTTTCGTTCCTTCGACTGCTATCTTGCTGGTAAGCCATTTTGTATTTACATGCAAAATGTTTCTATTATTGTGCACAACCACGGATGGCCACACGTGTTAAAATTTCAGTTGGTGATGTCATGATGCGTGTACATTGTGAAGAAATGCGATTCTCTGTGTCTATTTTGCAATGTGGTCAATGTTTCCTGTTGCTGATCTGCCATTTTGATAACAGTATAAAACCATTGTGAACATTAACTTGAATAATTAATCATTTATATTGCAGTGTTTAAATTATTGTTGTTTAATTTATTATTTGTATTTCTGATGTATGTGTGAAAATAAATGTCTAATTTAAGAAAGATTAAATGTTGTGACTGTGCCTCAACCAAATAATTGCACTGTCATGTTTGCAGGACAGAGGGTGTTTAAAAAGTGACCTATGTATTAGACACAGAAGAAGGCGGGAATTTAAGAAAATCTTTTATTTATGAAAAACATACCACACACACACACACACACACACATACACAATCATGTAGGATGTAAAAAATTGCTATACAAACAACCATTTGTAAAACAGTACAATAAGTTATCAATAGGTTGGTGTATTGCTATGACAAATTAAATGGTAACGTTTCAAGACCCTGTTGATACGAAACAGAGGCACACTCTAACCTTGGAAAGGGGTTTTAACTTGTATCTACTTGTTGGCTGTGGTTTACCAAAAGAATCCTGTTCCCAGACAGGGAATGAACAGTAGATATAAACACTGTATTCATCTCAGCCTTATCTGATCAGACAAACATACTGTACCGTGAGGAGAAAAAACAACATTTGGGACGAGGTTGGCCATATGTTTTTGCACCATAATCTTACAATAAATAGATGTTTTGGTATCACTGTAAAGACATACCAAATACTGCACTTAACGTACTGCGTAGAATACAAACATCCTCACTTTATTTTCACATATCACTTATGTATGCTTATGAGAGGGTTGGCCTTCATTAGTTATTGTGTAAAGGCTCACACATGTCCATGTAAAAGCAACCTCTACAACAGGAGAGTCGTGAGGTGCACAGCCGGCAGGGATGTCACCTTCAGGCTGGTACCGTGAGGTACATTATGAGCCTCTTGAGTGCCTCTTCACAGGGGAGGCTCAGGACAAAGACTCAACTAGAGCAAGAGAGGGCCAACTCAGTGTGTCAGAGGTCACTATGAACTCAACCATTGGACGTTTTCTTTTATCACATAACCATACTGCGCTATTTCGACTAGTGAAATAGCTAAAAAGCTAAAAAATCTAAAACAAATAAATCACACTTAGTGGTGAAGTTGTACTTAAGGCACTTTAAAATTGACCCTAATACAACTATTGACATGACATGGTCGACTGGGAAAAACAGAACCAAGTGTCTAGGTGGAATTCATTGAGGAAATCCTAACACACATGCCAGACTGACATAAAAACAAATCTGCAGTGTAAACCAGTATTGCTTCAATATTGATCCTGAAACAAAACACCAATGTTCCTCAAGATACTAGGCATCCCCCTTGGCAAAATGGTTTAAATGCATGTAAGTAATTGTATAAAAACACCAAATAAAAGTATGTATATCCATTTCATAATTCTTCAGAAAACTGTTTTCTTGTTCACAACTGTTTTTCTTAATTCTTTATCTTAATCTTGGATACCATTCTATGTCCATTCATCTCCAGTATTTAATGCCTTTCCTGGTGCTGTTCTTCTTATTGAGGATGTCTTTCAGACTGGAGCTCATGTAGAAGGGCCTGGCTGCAGAGCCGTTGTTAAGCTCCAGATCCAACACTAAGGGCAGACACCACATCAGGTTAAAAAGCACACCTTTTATATTCTCGAGTTCATAAAGTAAAAGGCAGATTATATAGGTTTACACGGAGCATATAACCGTGTCAACTTTTTAGGTGTATGTCATCTACATGCTCATGCAAGCGATATTAAGACTTGACTTCATGCAATTATGTCATATATCGAAATCCACCTAAACAATAATCTCCTAAAAAATACAGTGTACTATATTTCAACCATTTGGATTTATTAAAAAAGTTTGCTTTTTTGTTTTGACTCATTGATACAAAAGAAATATTCCAATACAAAACCCACAGACCCACCTTCCGACAGATGCATGGTACCTACAGTAGTATTAAAAACAGTACTACTTCTTACCGCTCAATAGAAAATTACCAAAAATGGCTTTGACATCCTTTTACAAACGATATCGCAAAGGTTCTCAATATTAAATTAAAAACATACAACCAAAGAAGATTAGCTTGGCTTCCTTTTCTTTTTACAACTAGGCACATTTACTAGCAACTGCATTCAGAAAGTTCCTGAAATAAGTCAGGCTCTACTTAAATCTCATCCTTAGCAAAATCATCAAAAGTGAACTGAAGTCTGGCCCTCCGTTTATTATATCTGTGATTCTATAGAGTAAAACTAAAAGCTTGTGTTTGTGACCTGCTATAGGAGATAAGTGAGGGAGCTGGGCTTTTATTATTATCTGAATTTCACACTTAAGAACTGTTTGTGCAGAAATGTTTGAATATATAATGTGTGTCAAAAGTGCCTACAGAACCAAGGGTAATCCTTCAAACCAATAAAATAATCATGCTAGACAGAAAACCCATCCTGGAGTAGTTCATACACACGGAACATGGGTTAACAGTCCAGGACAGTTAGGTTCACACGAGGGCGCCATTGTGTAATATTGAAGTCCACAAATTGAATACAGTACGATTATCTGTTGTTATCCACCGGTTGCATACGGAAATTAAAGACTGTGATTCATTTGTAACTGGTCTACGGGTTCAAATGCATATTTCTTGCTCCCTGTGTCCTACACGCACATGATTATTCTGTAAACTCCTGTGTCCTCCCCTTGGGTAAGGCAGAAAAGTCAGCGGAGGCTCAACAAGGACTGAACAGATAGTGAGCAGAAAACAGGCATGAGATAGGAAGAAAATATCAAGGTTCTTGTTTGACCCAATGCCTTTTCTGGGAGTACCCAGTACAACATTGTGCCGCATCAGCCCTGTTAGCCTTAATCTAGAATGTTCCTTCCATCCTACTGGACCACACAGAGAAACGCCTCAAGAGCCAGGGTGGAATTTGGCCCCCAGCTCGCCCCTGCGCAGAATCTTGTGCAGGCCGGGTGACATGTAGAAAGGCTTGGAGGACGAGCCGTCGTTCCTCTCCAGGTCTTCACCTGGGCGCCAGAAGCCACCACAAGGGAAGCAGAGCCCAAGAAGGAGAGGACAGTACGGAGAGGAGGAGGGGTAGACAGCATCCGGCATGCAAGAGAACATAGTGGACAGGAGTTAGCAAAGACGTAAGGTTAAAAAGGTTAAGTAGGAAAATAAATGAGGAATCAAGTCAAAGCATGTGAATAAAGCCAAGAGTTTCAATTGATTAAGTCTGCAGCCCAGCCGACGTTTAAAAGATGGAAAGTTCGCTTTTCAGTGCAACACCTCACAGCAACGTTCATATTTGCTAGAACGTATATGCTGAAAGGAATCCAAATTTTAGGTCTCATCCATGACAATTATCACACCAATACACGTTGTTAGAAATCAAATCTTTCACGGCTATATAGTGACCAAGGTTTTGTGTGGTTTTAATATTCACATGATGAAGAAACTGAATACTTACAGAAACAGAGAAACAATGTGTCCACACACATCGCGTAGACATTAAAAAAGCCATGTGCGATTAGGTAGGATCCAAATATAACTGTCTGCCAATAAGACACAGATTTAAGTTAAAAACAATATTACAAAACTGTGCAGAAACTGAAATATGCTGGTTCTACTTCTTACCAGCAGGGGGACCCAATAGTAATTTAGTGAGGGCACCTCTTCCTGAATGACTGGTATCTTACGGGTGAAGAAGAAAAATGCAAGAACACCTGAAAAACAAACAAGCAAACAATAATTAAGGTATATATGCTAATATACACACACACACACACACACAAAAAATAAACAGACAAGACACATTTTTTTTTTTAAATCCACAGGCATTGTCTCACACTTTGGTATGTGAGTAAAACCGAACTCACCAACACTCCCTGAAATGAGCACTTTTCCCAAGAAGAGAAGAAAGTCTGTCACCTTGTCTAGAACAGCCACCCTACATAGGAGAGAAGACTCAATAGAGCGGAGGCGCAAGAGCCGAAAGACACCCCACTTAAAGACAGACAGAGATAGATAGACAGGTAGATGAGACGGGCAGAAGCAGAAGTGAAAGAACAGGGCAAACAGACAGACCTACACACAACCGTCACACATGCAAATACCACAGAAGGTACTCACTGCATTTGGAATGTGCCTTCATAGGACATTACCTCACAACATTCCTCATCAGCAGGAAGAAGGCATCCTTGGCTGAAGTGCAGAAGTTCTTTCCATATATTGCTATCTGATGGCAAAACAAGAGTAACAGCAACTATTACACTATCCTGTGGTGAAAAGTAACCAAGTTTAAGTAGGAAAACAAATCATATTTTAACGGCAAAGGATGCATGATCGATTGACATGCCTGGAGAATAAGAAGATCAGGCTTAATCATTGCGGAAGATCATAGCCAAGCCTACCATTATGTAGGCATTCCTGTTCATGAACTTAATGAAATGCTCCAGACACCAAAAGCAGCATTTGAGGCAGCAGAGGAGGAACCGAGCAGGGGCATTCTGAGCACCTGGAAAGCGTCACCCTCACCATCATCAACATGAGCATGACCACCATTTTGTGCTAAACTTTTATAATCACAGTAAATGTGTGAATATAGCCCACCTTTGAGTTTGTGATCCAGGTACTCTAGCACAATGCGGAACATCTGCACCACCGACAGAATTAGGGCACCAAAGGCCAAGGACCCTGTGTGATACCTGCAAAGCCAAAGGACACCTTTTCATAAATCTTTGTGTGTCTGTACCATTGTGTTTGTTTACACATAGTCATCTACTGGTTGGCCCTGAAAAACAGCAGATGTCACCTTATAGCTCGGCTGAATGAGGAGTATACAGGACAGGCGGGGATATCTTGGGGCTTCCTGAGGGCCCAGTAGTAGGAGGCAAAGGCCCCAGCCAGAGTGCACTGGCCCAGGGCGATGGTGAAGTTCACCAGCCACAATAACACCGCCAAGTTGCACAGCTGTAGGACCAGGATGTAGCGGTGGTACACACTCTCCCCCCCGTAGAAGGCAAAGGTGCACTGGGAGCCCGGGCACACCTTAGTGACGTTGGTCTGGCTAAACGTCTGGGAAAGAGGGAGGTGAAAAGGGTTAGCCTTCAGAAGTAGGACTAGCAATATAAACAAGGACCCTTTGACTTAATTTGAATTGGTTGTAAAATTAAATTTTGGGCCAGCACAAAAGTAACAGAGGGAAAATTCAATTAATAAAGAGAGAAAAAGAGACACACCTCTGGCTCACAAGTGAGGTTAGAATACATGCACTTAGGCTGGGTGGACATGACTTTGTAGACAGCATCCCCAGAGGATGCCAAGAAGCTAAGGGTAAACCGGTTAAGGGCATTCTAATGGAACTAAAAACGCAAAGAATCTATTGGGCCCTTGAAAAATGATATACAAAAAATGTGTCCTGTAGTCAAAACCTGAGCAGTATGAAATGTCTCCAATCCATAGCCTAAAAAGGATACACAGCAGTGACTGCCCAGTAAGCTATGCAGATAGCCAGGAGAACAAAGGTGATGACTGGGTAGAAAAGTGTGGAAGAAATGTAACCAATGGCCCTAGAAACCGGACACAGAAACAGTGAGGTTACTACAAAGATAAGAAAACAAGTTTTATGAAATTCACAGGACATTTGTTCCATTTCCACTAACTTGCTTCCTTCTTTGAGTAACGCAATGGCAATGCGCACTCTCTTCCTCAGGAAGACCAAAATGATCACTATGACTGCTTCGATGACAGACAGGCAGATCACTGTAATGAAAAGGAACATGTCAGTCTTTATTCAATGTTGGTTCAGTAACTGGTCAAGTAAGATAATTGTTCAAATTGTGTTTTTGTTTTCAAAGAGAATTCTGCCTTTTCTGGTGTGGTGATGGAGTAAGAGAGGCGGGAGATGGGTATTTCCAGTAACATTACACTCCACATTTTAAATAGGAACTACCTCTAATTGAAACAAAGCTCTTCTCAACAAACTCTTAATGGCTACTCACTGAAGACTAGCCAGGTCTGACTGAGCTGCAGGTAAACCCTGAAATCTGTTTGGAAACCAATGTCAGAGATGGTGACAGCCACATCTGGCTTTCCCCTCAAGGCGCTGAACTCCCAGTAGCAGTGCCAAATGCCTGAAACAGTGGACGTCAGAGAGCGAGATAGAGGGAAAGTTAGACGACAAGAGGAAAAAGGAAAACGAAAGATGACACCTATGTCGGCCGCACAGTAATTTACCATGACAACAGAGTTGCTTGCAACAGCAAAAAGTCTGATGCGGCTAACGGGTAGAGGTGAGAATGTGTAGGCAACATCTCCCACGTGTTTCTATTAAAAGATCTTGAGAGAACACTATGTATGAGGTCCACCCGTGGCTAAACCGTGCTGTCTCTACCTGACAAGTCACTGACTTCAACAGGGTTCAGTGTTATCAACCACAGCTGTGAGGTGGTGTTTACTCACCATAGCCCACCACAGCAATGACCCCGAAAATGATGAGCCACAGAAGGACCCCCGCGGTGAATCGCAGCAGGAGGATGAAGGCCAGGCTAATCACCATTGTTATCACCAGACCACTTGAATAACACAAGACACTCGGGGTCAGAGCGTCAACACACACACACACACACGTGCACACACGCACACACACGCACACACACACGTATGGCCATTGTGCATTGTGAGCAGGAATTGATTTGAAAAGATCTTGACAAATAAACAATTTGGTGTCAACAGAGACGTAATCTAGATGCTTATGGTGTGTGGCATGTTTGAATGTGTGTGTACATTGCTCCACCGAACGGATTTTGAAAGTCATTAATTTCTAACAAATTGTGTCCAAGTGGGTCAGCTAGTAGCCACTACAGCTAGCTGCCACATTCAAATGTAGAAAATCACATTTTAAATCATGCTGAGGCCTTTTCTGGGCTACACAAGATGGCTCCCCATGGTAAGTCCTTCCAAACTGTAGACAAAGGGACCGTGATTCCTAAGACAAACGTTTGAACTGTCCTTGTCTCATGTTCAAACAACATGTTGCAGAGGGGCGCAACTAAGCCATTGTGTGTTCTTACATTAAAATCCAGTACCAGGAACTGGCATAATCTTCAAAGATCTTAATGCCAACCTCCTTGGCATCAAGCAGACTGGTGATGCCACTGTGAAAGGTTATAGAGTGAGAGAGGAGGTGACAGCAGGAAACGCAGTGGGGGGGGGGGGGGGGGGCGGGGATGAAGGGGATGAAGACAAAAAAAACGTCAGATAGGAGGGGGACAGAGTCTATGTTGGTAGAAAAGCAGGGCCTGAGCTTAAGT
>JAVQJS010155109.1:0-11172 GCA_036024795.1 Galaxias rostratus
ATGGAAGATTCAATTAGTGAAGCCTAAACAAAACTGGCACTGCATCTGTTTTGCCAGACAATCAACACTTCAGAAATGCTCCTAGTGTCCTCAATTATCATCAAAACACAGATGGTCTCTGTCATGCGAAGTTGGTCGGTATGGAGAGTTAGCCTTGGTCTTGTGTTTGGACACAAATAATATTTCCCATTACATATGTTGTAATCTGTCATTTTGTCTCTCCAGTGGCCTCCTAATTTCAAAGCCATAGCTACTTGCCTGAATTCATTACTTGATAATCACTGGGGTATTGATGTGCGAGGTTTGTGTGAACTTCAGGCCCCTAGCTTAATCAAAAGACAAATTCAGCCTTTCATGGTTTGATGTTTGTTCCTCTAAGGAAGACAACACAAGGGCTCGTATGGCAGATGATGAAGATAGGGTCCTTTTTTATTTACGTGGAAAGTACACTTTAAGAATGCACTCCGATAAAATCAGTGTGTCTTTTCGATTCACATGTGTTTCGTTATCTGTACGTTATGTTGACATGCATTGTGTGGGTGTATTATAAAATAAAAATAAGTTTACTCGTTACCAAAGCATGACTTAATAGATAAGCAGCAGGTTTTCTAAACGTAAGTGAGTTGTTTTTTTTACAGTGGATTTCTCCACAATATGATGTCGCTGGCCAGTGCGTTCACAATTGTGTAAACCAGTTTAATCAAGTCGGATTTTTCTCTTTATTCACCAGCAAGGCCAACCAAGAACTCAAGAAAAGAGCAGAGAAAGGGAGAGAACGCGTGCTCGAGAATCCCTTCTCTCGTCCCCCCATTTGATTCCACAGACCTGGGAAAATAGACAGGTGAGATACTGAGCAAGATATATTTAAGTGCCGTTGGTGACGTCTTTAGAGTTTTAACTTTTACTTAAATGTCTTCTAATAGATGGAAAACATATTAAAAAATATGTTTTGATTATTTACATAGAACTGAACGTATTTTTATTTTATTATAAATATCAAGGACAAGGACTTAGAACATTTATCTTTTGTGACCCCCACAGGTTTTTTGGTGAGAGGTTACTGTCATTGAGCAACCTTTTCCTGGAATGTGAATTAGTGTTAGTCAATCCAACGCTGACAAGAAAAATCAAGATTAAATACATGTTTTCAATCATTCCCATGAATATAATGTAGTTTTAATGTTCATTGCTTTTAGGTTACGATTTCTGAGTAATGACTTAGAGTGGTTGCTATGTGCTTTACCATTCACAAATTAGTTACAATGTAACTGCAACATTGGCCACTACCACTGGCTCTTGTATGTTGGGCTAAGCCAATGAGAATGTTGAGATTGCATTTAAGGACCAATAGTAATGTAGCATTCGTCGCAGGACCGCTAGTGCTATTTGTGTCAGGAGCGGGGTGGATTACATACACAGGGTGGGACTCTGACGTTAGTTTGATCATTACACCAGCACTTCTTTCATTGCGATATTAAAATCTTACAACGGAACGGATGTGTTTTTTTACGCTCACCTAGTAAGACCGAGTTGGTCGTTCAGTATCCTTTTTATTTTCTGTAATTTAAAAGAAATAGTACTTCGAAATCTCTGTGCCTCTGAAAAAGCACCCGTTTACATCCAGAAATGGACGAGAAATTGTTTACGAAAGAAATTGATCTATGGATCGAGCAACTCAACGAATGCAAACAGCTAACTGAGAGCCAAGTAAAAACTCTGTGTGAAAAGGTAAGTTATGCATGTACTTAAAATAGGCTAAGATTGAAATGTTTCACTCCGCACCCTGCCTCTCATGCATTCTTAAAATGGCGCCTTCGGTGCACATATCCTTGAACTGACGATGTTCGTAGTTCTGACTGGTAATATTAGTCTCTATTCATCTGTGAAACGCATCCTCGAAATTTTGAAATGGTTACTGCTGTTGACATAAGTATGTATGTCTCATTACAACATTCCCTTGGTGACAACATTTACAAAACTTCGGAAAAATGCAAACGGCATCCCAGGTCAACCGGTCGCTTACTCAGGCGGTCAGAGTACCTGTCGCATTTTATCATTCTTCCCAATTAGGCCTCAGTCATTTAACCAAAAATCATCTGTAGCTGAAAGTACTACACGATTGAACTCAAAGGTCTTTAGTTCCTGGTTAAATGTTTTTAGTGCATTTGTGTTTCGCCTCATGTTAGATGCTTTTATTCAGTGGTAGTGGGAGTGAGTGTTTAGTTATGATGAATGTGACCATACTGTCCCATCTAACGAACTAAATACCTTGTCTGGGTGTTTAATTCCTCCACCGGACAGAACTGTTGATTGTTTCGGTCCCAGTTGGGAATTTAAGATCAGACTCTGCTCATTGACATTTGTGCTCACGCACACAGTATAATTTAACACATTTTCCATAAAGGGAAGTGAAAATATAGTTGCTCCAAAAGTATCTGTATTTGGATAGGATAGTTTACACAATTGGCTTTTCTAAAGTCTTAACTCATTCTCCTTAGCTCAGATTACTTTCTCAAAAATTATATAAAAAAAGTCTAATCAGGTTTTCATTCAGTTGTCTACCAAAATTAAAGTGGATTCTTTAAATTTAACAGCTTCTACTCTCATCTCTAAAACCTAGGGACACGATTAGCTCCGATATTATAATCTCCATTCCCTTTAGAATGTTACCGTAGTGTTGCAGGGGGGTTACCGCTCTTGTTTTTCTTTCTAGGAGGAGACAACAACAATAGTGAGTCGAGTCCTATAGCTGTACGGAGCTCTGCAAACATGTCAATGGTTTAGGCCTGTTTCCACGAGCGGTAAATCCGACAGATTGACAGGCCACCAGTTGCATTCCAGTCTGAATGTGTTCATATGATGTATTCTGCCGAATTCGCAGCACAGGATAAAAATATACACGGATGTTATTGATTCAGAGTTCACCACTGCAACCATTACCCGTATTGTGAGTGGCAAATCGAATCCATAACCACAATCTAGTTAGGAAGTGTCCCTGCTTTTTTGGGGGGTCTTTTTATATCGCATGTGCCATAGGTTAAAGAGCATTCAAGAGATTCACTGTGACTTCACTTAAAGAAAGAAACGGTCACCACTCACACCGACCTCTCATGGACGGCTAGTCACTATTACTATCGACCAAAATATCTCACACCATTGTCACAATAGCTTGAGAAAGCCATTATGAGAAACACCCTGGCTGCTACGTTGTGCCTATGGCCACGGGGGCCATGCTAATGTCCTTAATGCGTCACTCGTTCCTGTGTTACTTGCTTGCTGTGCTTACTTACCAGTTTGTTTGCTTTCAATGATGTCATGGGTTCCAGTCACAGTGTGAGAGGTTGTTTTGGAGACAGGGACTTCCTGGGGACCCTTTTAAGGGTGAGTGGAATCAGTAATGGGATTTTTACGGCACCTCACAACTCCCTGTAAAATAGTTAGCTCATTCGGTGACATCATGCAGCAAACCAGAACATTCTGTTGTGTTGTGGTTTTTATGATTGGCTAGGCCTTTTTACCGGCCACCGCCTTCTAGCGTTGACTTTAATATGTTTCATAATACATTTAATAACGGATGCAGTTTAATAACCAGTATGATATGTTCAGGTACCTAGGAAACCTTTCCTCCCTAGTCAAGCACAGGCATGCTTTGGCCCAGCCCTGTTTTTGTATTGGTTAGTGCTTAGTGTGCTAGCTAAATTGTCTGCTGTACTGCTGATGGGAGTCAAAAGCATTGGTTTGCACCAATCCACTCGACAGAAGACCAGGTTATTTCTTATAGAAGCAGTGAATGTTCAACCTAAAGAGTTAGTTCTTATGGGTTACATGGATATGGTTTGAGGTCAAGTCGCTGACTTGTGCTGACACTCCGTTCAATGATTGATGATTTTGTCATGATGACACGGCATTATTTCACGACGATTACATAAGAATTCATTTTATTTCGTTTTTTGCGCCTTTCAAGGTGCTAATCATTCACCTCATTGACATTTAAGCTTAGTCTGTTCAGTGGTCACCATGTTTTGTCAAACTGTGATATCTTTATTTTTCAAACTTTTGACACAAAAAAACTGATCATGGGGGAAATAAAAAACCTGTGCGTTCATGGTTCTGACCACGTTCTCGAATATGCCAGTTGGCTTAACCTACAAAAGAAGAGCTTTTCAGTGGGTGCGGGCCAACCAGCAGACGGACTGATGGCATCATGCCCAGGCTGGCCCAATGAAAAGGCAGAGTTGAGGTCCTTCAAAGTTTGGTGGGTACTTGTAATAAGTAGGTCAGTATGCCCTGTGAGCCGGTCCTCCCCTACCAGGTTAATGGGTTCTCTCTCTCTCTGTCTCTCTGTCTCTCTGTCTCTCTCTCTCTCTCTCTCTCTCTCACCCCCCCTCCCTTGTCTTTTGCTTCTGCTCGCTCTTCCTCCCTTAATCTCCTCCTTGGCTCAGGGATCAAACTTTCCCCCTCGTCCCCCGACCCAAAACAGAGGCCGCTGGCTTCTGGTTCAAACCTGCTGGGTCTGTCCGTGGGGATTTGGGGATTTGTTCCCTCGAAGCTTCTTACCATCTCTTACACCCCCTACAGACCCTTAAACCTGTCTGGGTTCTATCCTTCATAAGATGTTTTTTCCATGGATCAGAGGAAGACAAACCCTTTGAATTTGTTTTCCAGCGTTCGAAATGTACGAAGCGAAAATCCAGAAATGTAGGTACAAACTTGTGTTTTTGTCAACAAATGATCCCGGAGTGTCGTTCAGTCACATGTCGAAGAGCATAGTGTGCTTAGTGTCTTTCTCTGCAACGGGGGATGTAGCAGCCACTGTTCTCGGGGAGTCACACCGGTTCTAGGAAGTGCTCGGGCAAATTGCCTGCCTGCCAAATGCTAGGAGGAGCTTTCAGGGCAGTAATTTCTTAGTGTAATTATGGCGATGGCGCCGCGAGGGAACCTGAATGTAAGAAACGTGACATTGAGATCTGATTTGTTTACTTGGTTTTTACGGCGAACTGCTGAGCGCCTGAAGCCAATTCTACTGTCAAATAAAACAAACACATACACACACCCACAAATAAATATATATACGAAAAATTTAATTTTTATCTCCTTCTTTTTCTGGCCAGGCCAAGGAGATCCTGACCAAAGAGTCGAACGTGCAGGACGTGAAATGTCCGGTGACGGTGTGCGGGGACGTGCACGGCCAGTTCCACGACCTGATGGAACTCTTCCGCATCGGCGGGAAGTCGCCCGACACCAACTACCTCTTCATGGGGGACTACGTGGACAGAGGGTACTACTCGGTGGAAACCGTGTCGCTGCTGGTGGCGCTGAAGGTGAGCGAGCCGGGCCTGTCCGTCAACGGGCGCGGTGTCTCTGTAGGCTGGGGATGGTAGTGCTGAGGGCGGAGCCGCCATGAAGAAAACGACTGTTGGAAATCGGTGGCTAAGAGGGTTCTTCTGTTGGATGTAGCTTTAACTATAAAATCTAAAGTAAATATTTTTAACAGCCCTGTGTCATTTGCTTGTTAAAAAAAAAAAAAAAAAGAATAAAAAATTCTTCATGCTTCACTTTTTTTATTTTCTTCATGCATGTTTAGTTGTAACTTATATACTATGTACTACCTAGTCTCTGTTGGGTACCCTTGTATGAATAAATCAAATGACAGTGAGTCTGTACCTTAAACATTTTCATACGTAGCTTTTGTTTTATGGACTGACGGGTTGACTGTGTTGTCGTCGTCCCCGGCGATCAGGTCCGGTATCGCGAACGCATCACGATCCTGAGAGGGAACCACGAGAGCAGGCAGATCACCCAGGTGTACGGCTTCTACGACGAGTGCCTGAGGAAGTACGGCAACGCCAACGTGTGGAAGTCCTTCACCGACCTCTTCGACTACCTTCCCCTCACCGCCTTGGTCGACTCGCAGGTAAAAGCCCCGTCGTCGTCCCGTCTCCGGGGCAACGCTCGGACGCATTCTCCCGTTGACGCGAATGGGAAGGTGTGTCCAAACCATTGGTGCGCACTACCGCACGGAAACGGGGTGCCTTGTAGGATTGGGTCTACTTCAACAGAATTAACCTTTCAAAGTTACCCGTCTGATCGCACCCCGTTTGCGTAGATCATCTCTGAGGAATGTTGTTGTGTGTTCCCGTCGTAGATCTTCTGCCTTCACGGAGGGCTGTCGCCGTCCATAGACACGCTGGATCACATCCGAGCTCTGGACCGTCTGCAGGAAGTGCCCCACGAGGTGTGTAGCCCTCGCCGTGCGTGTCCGAGCCCGCCCGGCCACCTCGCTGCCTCAAGACACAAGACAAGACACTGTTTACCTCTTCATAGGCAGATGGGGTTTTAGATTTGATGGGGACCTATTAAACACATTTTCAGGCCCAGTCATGAGTTTAGGAGTTCTACTAGAATAGGTTTACGGGTTTTAGCTGTTGACTTAGTTTGTCTTTTTATAGGCAGTTTTTTTTTTTTTTTTTATATTTCTCCTGGCCACGGTAGCCATGTTATGTCCTTAGAGCCACATTCCCCATGCCCTTTGTTCTCAGTTAGAACTCTGTCTGTTACTCTTCGGTCACATTTGTCCGAAGGGTTCTCTCCGGGCTCGGTGACAGTGAAGAGGGGGGTAACGTCGTCGTTTGACCTTTCAGGGCCCGATGTGTGACCTCCTGTGGTCGGACCCGGACGACCGTGGCGGCTGGGGGATCTCCCCTCGAGGCGCCGGCTACACCTTCGGGCAGGACATTTCCGAGACGTTCAACCACGCCAACCGGTTGACCTTGGTGTCCCGGGCTCACCAGCTGGTCATGGAGGTCAGTCGCCGGCTGCTGATGGATAGTGTTTAAAAAATAAAAACGATCTATTTTTTTCATTTTTTAGTTTTAAAAGCATATAGAATGGAAAAGCTTCCAAAGCTTCTTGTCTTGGTTTGATTGTTTGAATCTAATATTGCAACATTGTGCTTTAAGCAGCTGTTTTTTGCCTCCCCAGGGCTACAACTGGTGCCATGAGAGAAACGTAGTAACAATATTCAGTGCACCAAATTACTGCTATCGCTGTGGCAACCAAGCTGCCATCATGGAACTAGATGACACCCTTAAATACTCTTTGTAAGTATTGCAACACATGAGTTTGACTCTTATCAAAGAAATCCTCCTATTTACTAGCATATTGTTGTGTTATTTTATTTTACAATTATTGGTGTGCGTTGCAGTTAGAATACACCACGAATGTCTAAATCTGAAAGCCTTATTTTTTTTTATTTTTTTTTTATTCAGCCTTCAATTTGACCCGGCGCCTCGCAGAGGGGAGCCCCATGTGACACGGAGAACGCCAGACTACTTCCTGTAAACTGTTCACCTGTCCTGTCCAGTATTGCCATGGTATTGATCCTCAGCAGAAAATAACATGATTTGGAGAGGGAAGGGAAAATGGGGGTGGGGCTACGCGGTGACAGCCATTGTATGTTCGTCACACAAAGAAAGCGTTTGGGGAAATATCCGTGTATAAGGACCAAAAAATGTGTGTGCCATTGTGGGGTAAAGATCAAACTCGCCCACCACAACATGTCGTTTTTTGTTTGAGGAATACTCCAGCACTCATGGGCAAATGTGTAATTGTGTAGGTTTCTTCAAGGACTTCTGGTGTGCTAGATTTCGTTTTGCTTTGCCTGGTGTTTTAACGGACCAGACAGATTTGTAAGAGAAATCTAGCACACTTCCAAGTATTTCAAATGCACTTTTTGCGAAGGTCTGACTTGAATCTGTTTAGTGTCAACGAAGGCATTGTTATAATTATTAATCTTACCAACTGTTCTTACCTGTGCTGTGGCTTATTTTGTGAGTCTTTGGTTTTTTCACAGTTTAATCGAAATGTAAGCATAGGTGAGAAGAATGTCTTTCATTTTTTTATATTTTAGAAAGACCCAATCAGCAATTATGTTAAATTATATTCGGTCAACATTCATCAGAACAACTTTTTATACAGCCTTACCAGGATTATTACAAAAACATTGTCACACACACCTCATGGATCTCTCTGTATTTAAATATTCATTTCAACATTAAAGATGGAAATGACTCCTTGCCAATTCTTTTTATTTTTTTATACCTTGTGAGATTGGCTGTTCTACCGTGATCATTTTAAAAGTTAACAGCTCATAGTGACAGCTGATACTTGCTAGTTAGATCTAAAAACCGTATCATGGCATGTTTAGAAATGCACCTTGATCGTAAAACTTGTGGATCTATCCTGTAATATGGATGATATACATTTAGAGCACTGTTACAGTAGTGTGATACTTGATGATTTTCCGAAATAGTTAATTACTCTCTACTATAATTTTTTACCACGGGAGACAGACAGTCATGTATATAATAGTTTTATGTTATGTTTACGTAAATTACCAAATCACATACATTTGGCGTATACCCCTTGTTAACGGGTTCCTTTCCAATGCTTACATTTGCATAAAGAGTAAGGTGTTACTGAATTCAATGTGCTCTATAATCAAGTAATATTTTAGGGTAGCACCTGTGGCTAAATTATAAGAAACACATTTTCTGACTACATCAGCGTAACTAGTTGTCTCCAACTTCGAAGGAACAAACTGTCACGGTACATTGCAAAAGATGAGAGACCAAAAAGAGCGCGAGATTGTAAAACACACCCACATCGTAATATTTACATTTCCGTTAATATCTATTTTTATTCGTCATCATAGAACCCAAGCAAAAAAATACAAACCGTAAAGTCATAGAAAATTTTTGAAAATTTAAAGAAAACTAGATACACCGTTTCCCCCCCGACTCAAACGTGAATATGTATGCTTTTTTTACTTCCAGTGTAACTAATGTAACAACACTAAAACAGTACCATCTTGTGGTAATAGTTGAAATGGCGGATAAGTAACAATTCTGGAAAATCTCTTTTTATCGATTGTGTCGGCTATTGGAATTTTTTCTCAAACTATTATTTATTGCGTAAAGCCCACCAAAAATACTTATTAAAAGCCAGATAAGTGATTTGTTGGCAAGATTTAATTTAACTAGACACATCAAAAATGAATAATCAGTAATAATATTCGAATAATCTAACTATTTAAAACGTCTTAGAGCACAAATATCAATGTCCAATAAATGTATTCGACGACAATAACGCTTTGAAAATAAATGAAACATTCCGGCGTTCTCTGTTGGTCCATGTATTTATTTGGTCCCCATCATCATTTGACAAAGCTAAAAGAGCCCTCTGCTCGCGCAGGTTTAACTAGAGACTTCGAGCGACAAGCGGTTGCCTGTGCTTTCTGTTCGGCCCTGTTGACGTTCTACACATTGAATCTCTGGATTTTCTTTGAACGGTTTACAGTAAGTAACAGCTCGATGATAGCTTAACATTTACGCGTCCCATTAGACATAGGATTTGATGAATATTTGGAGTTAATATCAGTTTTGTTTACATTTTGATCTGGATGTGGTTGCTATGAGGCCTTCGGTTTTATAACGCAGAATGCTAACGCTGGTTGCTAGCTTAACTAGCTATCGTAGCTGACGTTAAATCAAGGTGAATAAGCATAGCAAACCGGCTAGCTAACGTCACTGGTACCTGCTAGCTTGCGACCTAACACATCCATGTGTGTGTAAATGTAAAGTTCAGTTAAGCACACTTACGACCTACTTTGCAATTTCACTTTTAAATTGTCCCTAGCTATTGTTTAGAGAAAAGCGATTATTACTTGCATAACAATTCTGAATAGCAAATATGGTTGTCAGGGAAAGTGAGACAATAAAACTGCCAGCTAGCTAGCCAACATTAGCGAAATGTTAATACGTTATGTTGCACTGATTCAGTAAACATTGGTTGAACGCCACATATTTAACAAGTTATCTATTTGCCAACTACTAAGCGACCATCTTTGTTTTTGACCAGATTGTAAATCACTTAACCTGTGGAGCTGATTTAATGTTATTTCCCCGACAACACAGGGAAATATTTAACTGAGAAATAAAACTATCGGACATATTCAATCTAACGTTGGTAAAGTGACGTTAAGCTTCGTGAGCGATTTTCCGGCTTTTGTTGGCTGGCGTTATAGCTAATATTAAACTACTCTGCTAAGGTTCTCCAACAAATAGTTTAACATTACCCGCTTAATAGTCTTGCATGTTTATGTTCCGTTTGATTTATTCAGATGCCAACAATTAAACTGCAAAGCTCCGATGGAGAAATCTTTGAAGTGGACGTAGAGATAGCCAAGCAGTCTGTCACCATCAAGACTATGTTGGAAGGTATGGGATGAAAGGCCATACGTAAAACAACAAAAATAATATGTGTAGCTGCATCTCTAACACCGTGGCACCCTGTGCTGTTTTAACGTGGTTGATTTGATTTGACCAGATTTGGGGATGGACGATGAAGGAGATGACGATCCCGTTCCCCTTCCTAATGTGAACGCTGCCATCCTCAAGAAGGTAAGGGTTTTGAACTAGCCGGCCCATGGAAGAAACCTGGCGGTCCCTGTGCTTAAGGATCTGACCGGTACTGCCTGGGTGGTTGCTTTTGCCCATTGCACCAGAACCTTCACTACCCTCAAATGCTCTGTGAAACAATAATACTTTATACTTGTAAAGCACTTTTCAAAACACTCAGCCTATTGCTCACAGACTGTTCAGCGTCTATGTCAATATTATCAACATGAGGTCTTTTATGTGCCAGGAAAAGGAGTGGGATTAAGGCTACTTACTAAGCTTAGAATGACCTCACTTTCATTCGCTTGCACAGGCGTCCACTTAGGACATCCTTTGATGTGAGTTGAGTCACGGTTTGTAGGCAGCGCTCCGAATCTCGTTTCACGGCATTCCCCGCTGCCCTGTATGACTAACGCCACACTCAGCTGGCGGACGTGCCCTCGGCTATAATGTCATTTCACTCATACCGTATGCTTCTATACCCATTATGAAAGTGTGTTTAGTAACGCCATGGTAAACGCGTCTTGATTCCTCTCTCTGTACGAGATGACAAAGGCGGGGCACGTATTCCGAGGCGGTGATAGGCCCGTTTAGAGATGCGTCACACCGCCTTAACGCGCCGTGTGTGTGTGTGTGTGTGTGTGTGTGTGTGTGTGTGTGTGTGTGTGTGTGTGTGTGTGTGTGTGTGTGTGTGTGTGTGTGTGTGTGTGTGTGT
>JAVQJS010155133.1:0-19707 GCA_036024795.1 Galaxias rostratus
CATTGTCAGAACCGCTTATCCTATGCAGGGTCGCGGGGGGGCTGGAGCCTATCCCAGCTGACTTAGGGCGAGAGGCGGGGTACACCCTGGACAGATCGCCAATCCATCGCAGGGCTGGCCCAACTAATGCCTTCCTTAATTTGTTTTAATACAAATGTGAAACCTAAAAAGTCATCTAATAAAAGAGACAATGAAGACAAATGAGCAGATTCCAAAAAAAACTCCAAGGCCCCCTTTTCTGCACAGCTCTGGTTTATGAGTATCAATGTACTGTAAATACTCTATATTGTAGAAACGATCTAAGAAATACTATCGATGAGCTTGTAGTCATGTTCACCTAAATCTATAATCCTTTCAACTGACCATTCCAGTCATTCACATAACCTTTGTCTCACCTCTCATATGAATTATTTATCCCCCTTGTCCCAAAAAGAACAAATTAAACATACCAACCTCGCCAAAGACCTCACTTTAAATGGACTCAACAAGTGTGTGCACACATGAGTTGAAATGAAGTGTATTGTACAATGCAGTACAGACTATCATTGCTGTGGGATAAGCCAGAGAGCTCCTTTTAAGTCCACGGCGGAAATAATCATGTGTGGCGCGAAAGCAATTGGGTGTGTGTAGACAGTCATCTTAACTTCTCTAAGCTTCTCCTCTCAACCGCTCTATTGTTTATGAAAGAGTGCTTTGAAGATGGTGCATGTTCAGTCACATTATTCGAAATTGGCAGGGCAATCTACAATGACTACGCAATGAGCATGATTATCTCCTTCCATTCAACAATCCAAAGGCATGAATAGACACAACGGTTTGTGTGTGTGCATGTTTGTGTAAATGCATGCATGTGTTTTGGGACGATGCTCACCAAACTCGCTGGCACACATGTGCTCCAACATGGCGTCTGTTTTCATTTCATTGTCACATGGAGGGCAGATGGAAGAAAAACCTGTAGAAGGAGAAACATGGTTATAAAAATATAGCAGAACCACTACTACCAAAACAGATATTCTCATTCCTGTAAAGTGAGAAGAACAAATAAAAAGTCCATGTCTATGTTCAAAGCATGTGTCTTGTCGGACAGTAAAACCCTTACTCCGATGACCTGACCTCAGCTTGGAATGTACTCTGTTTTCATAGCAGGCTGTGCCTAAGACATGCTGTTGCTATGTGCTTTATTTAATAGATAGGGCTAATAACTGTGTAAGGCCATAGTCACAGTGAGCCACCGTTTGATTTTAATTCGGTCCAAATGCCAGAGCGACATGATAACTGGAAATCCTGGGCAGACAGATAGACAGAAACACACACACACTCTCTCTCTCTCACACACACACACACACACACACACACACACACACACTCACAGACAGAAATTTGATGCATTAATCATAAGGAAAATTATCTCCAGATTCCAACACATGCATAAGGCTTAGAGAAAGGCAGAAAAGAGAAGATGGGAAAGTCGAAGCTGGAACCAATTGAGTGGTAACATATCTATCCTAGTGTTAAACAAGCCAAGTCCCATATGAAATTTGAAATGTTATGACATTACAATTACAGTAAGAGAGTATGATTATATATAGCCAAAGAGCCCAAATGTGCTTGTTTCTTTTTGGGGGGCCAAAACTGGGATATGTCCAAAGGCAACCCGGAATATTTTTAATGAATAGAGGGGATCTGAAACGTTATGCTGTAATTGATTATCTTTCAACAAACATGTGAGCTGCGTATCACACAGTGTTGGTTCCTAAACATTCCCGAAGTTATTGTTTTAATGGGGAAAACTTCCAACAACCAGTAACACAATTAAAGCAAACACATATTTACACTCCATTACCCAGTAGTGTTGTGCTTGCCAGTTGTCCATTACGTGTGTTTGACAAAACCTTGTGAATGTTGCACCCGGGTGTAAAGAGCTTATGAAAACAGAGATTGTTTACATAGTCAAATTAACCCCTTCAATTGAATCTGCTTTTTACTCAACATAATTCTACCCTAACCTTTAAAGCAGTAGTGGTAAAGGCTTGTGACACATAACACATAACGTAACACATTTAATTTGGAACACAGAATGTTTTGAGAGAGACTGATGTGTGCTTCACCTATGATAACCATCCCCTAGGACAAACACATTTGCAAGATGAATCAATTTCAACTGAATCCGGGGCTGTTGCTTAAAACAGGATTATATTGGAAAGGTCACCACAAGACCAAGTCTGTTTCCCGATGAGCAGGGGCAAACTCCTGGTTTATTTATCCCAAGCACTGACACCACATGATAACAGGTGACGTCTAGAGACAGTGGATTCCTGTGTGGTCCCGCTGTTCCAAGAGACGACTTTTTCAGGCAACTGGGCCCCAGTCCATACCACCATGTCAACCCCCACCTCTGCCTTCCACCCACCTCAGGCATAGCTCCGTAGAGCACGTCTCAAGTACAGTAGGTACTGTGTAACTGCAGCTCCACTGAAGGGCATCTCTTTACTGGATTCGGGAACGTGCACAGTCCTCATCAGTTTACGGGGCTGTTTATGTATGAGCTGGTCCAAAGTGTCTTACAGTTTATTGCTTACACTTGTTTGAAGTATACTGCTCCGATCAAAAGTAGGTTGTTGATGATGGAAAGTTGCTTTGTTTGTGTAATGTGTAAGAACCGATTGTACTTTCCCTTTTTTGGAATTAGTCAGTGATAGTATATCTCCAGCTCCTAAAGGGAGAGAACTCCATGACGACTGCCAAAGAAACGGACCCAGCAGTAATGCACTTGATAAGAAAAGCACACTGAAATAATTTAGAAGATTACACAGCAGTTTGGCAAACTCATCTCTTAGTTTATGCCAATGTCGAAAACAAAACGTGTTCCTTTACCCCCCCCCCCCAAAAAACAACGTGTAAACGGAACCAAATACCCCGTTGATCTGTTTCATTGCCCATTAGTCAACAATAGTGGCAACACAACAACACAATCCAAGTTGCAGGCTTTTTCTCTTTTCTGAGCGCTGTGGGTTCCATTTACATACTCTAGCACACTCTTCCAGACATATATAGAAGCATTTCAAGTGACATTCAAGAGACTTTGAGACCTTATTTAATTTTTCATAGCGGGGTCTAAGGTCATCATTGAATGGTTTTAAGATGATAAAAGCATTTATCAAATGTGTGTTTGAAATCTCTTCCAACTCAACAAACTTACAAATTGCAGAGATTGTGCTAGAGATTTTAATATTACAACATCACTTGCAGACAACTTAATGTTTGCGTTATGACAAACTGCCCCAAGAAAAGTTTTTAATAAACACGAGAACTATTTCAGGTATAATATTGACATCCTTTTTAAGCAAAACCATGAAAAGATCCAACCAGTCAGGGGTAAATATAATCCCAAATGGTAGTACACGTTTTGTTAGGTCTGCAAGCAAACCTTAACCCCTGAAACAACATTAGGTAGCCTGTGGATCTGAATAGGTGTTGGTTCTCACACTATGGCAAAAGTAGAGGCTATTTGTTATCTCAGTCAAGTAGCCATGTCGTGCACGGAGTCGATAGTAAGGCGTGTTGGATCAAGCCTACTACTACTCACAGTGGAACATGCACATTCACTTCAGAGAATGGATAAAGCTTTTAAAGCTACAATACACAAGGCTGCATACATTTGTCACATTGTTACACTTCTTTGATGCCTTTTAAATTTTTAAAGACATTCTTAGGAAATTAATTGATGAGTGATATCCCAAACATTTCCTTTGTGCAACCCCAAGAGATCTGTGACATTAGGAGAGGACTATTAGGCAATATGATGCATGCAGTAATGTAATGTCTCAGCATTTAGGATTTGTAAGTTGTTGCTTACCGGTAGGCAGGGTGGCCTCTGTGGCATTAGGAGCCGTCATGGCGATACAGACGTCATCCTGGGGGAACTTGTCACATGTAAGCATCTCAGGCCAAGGGAAACCAAAGGCCTCCATGATGGGGCTGCAGCCATCCCGGACGGCCTCACACAGCCAGCGACACGGGAATATCGGGCGGTCCAGACACACAGGTGCAAACAGGGAACACAGGAAAACCTGTGTGCCCGGATGGCAACTCTTGTGCACCAGCGGCACCCAGCTCCCAGCCTGTTGCTTGACCTCTGCCATGGTCTCATGCTCCAGTAAGTTTGGAAGCAGCATCTGGTTGTAGCCCACATTGTGGCACAGCCTCAGGTCATCAGGAATGTCCACACACTGGGGAGGCTTGCCATAGCTGCGACCCCCGTTATACATATCTGTCTTCCAGCTCAGGTACTCATATTCAGAGGCTTTGCACACTGACATCAGTGTCATGGTCAAAGCCAGGGTGAACATTATCCACTGACACAAATGTTCAGAGAATCTCATGATTTCAACAGTGAGTCTTCCAATTTTTTTGTTGATATTGCTCAAAGAGCAGCTTTCAAACGCATGCACTTCTGAAGTATAATGCAATTTTTATTCCTGCTTGTAAATGTTTTCAGCAAAAAGTTTCAGGTTTCAATACGTCCACAGCAGCTTTCTGTTGCTCTCCCCGGTTTCGACTGACTCACATAAGTCCCTGCGAGGATAACTGCCTTCGTGTGCGCGCAGCTCAGAAACAAGAGAAGATTTGCCAAGTGCGGGTCAGCCAATCGGAGGGCTTCAGTGCCTTTTGGCACTCTCATGTCAATCAAAGTGCTCAATTACCCACTGCGTAAAGCACAGTTCGACCATCCCTACCCCCTTCATTACCCTTTCTGTTCCTTTGTCAAAACAAACCAGCAAGTTTACCTGACCTGACAGCAACATTTTAATCCCTGAATGGCAATATTTGGCGCACACAACCACTGGCGAGAAGCTGTGAATCTATTTAATGTGTTCCGTACGATGCACGAACAAGACACAGAACACAACAAGTAAAATGCATTATTTTTTGCGAATTGAATATTTACCAATATGCATTGTCTTTAATTAACCTAATTAAATCGAATTATTCAAATGAAAATAAGTTCCTCCGTAAACGTGTCCACTTCTTATAGGTGAGAAAGGATGTGCGACTACCCTATTCAAACGTGTACTAATTGCATTCTATTGTCGTGTAAATAACACTTAATCCTAATTAATGCAATTTCAAGATAATATGGTAACCAATTTCAATGAGTGTCTTAACAAGGCAAAGTTATATGCATAAGATAAAAAACTACGTATCAAACTGTTGAAAACCAAACGCATAATCAAAGCTCCGTCTTAAAATGTCCTTGCTCGTACATTGATTTGTAAGAAATATGAGAATTCAAGCATGCATTGTGTTTATTTATGCAGGATCAAAAGTTAGGCTGTGGTAATTTGACCAAATGCATTCATTAGGCTGCTATATGCTAATGCATTTTGTGTCTGCACCCTTGACTCAGAATGTATGAATAAATATGCAGTTTGTCGTAAACATCATATGACATTTTAGAAGAAAAAAATTGACAGATTTCGTGGTCAGCAAGTAAAGTAGTATTTTATTTATAAATATTTTCATAGCAGCAACACCAAAGCGATACCTTCCGTTGCTGTAGGCACTATGTTTTGTAAGTCGCTTTGGACAAAAGCGTCTACTAAATGAATGTAAGGTAATGTGATGATGTGGTCTACAGAAGCCTAACCAGTTTTTTTTTTTTCAAACACCAATATTTATTATAAATTGTCACAGTTCAAAGGTTGGTGTATGGCTTGAAGAGGCAATGGAAACTACTATGCCATACAAACAGCAGTAGCTGGTTAAAAAGTAAAATATTTTGCTGGCTAATATAGTGAGTTTTTTAATCGTGCATAAGAGGGACCATGGTCATCCAATTTTTTTTGGGTGTGACCATATTACTTAACTCTTAAGAACAACACAAAACATGCATTTATTTTTTCATATATGAATATGTTAGCATTACAAAGATCAAAGATCATGGCATAAAAAGTAACTTCACCTTGAATTTAGAAGAAGCTTGCATTGCAACAGCCAAAACAAATTATAGTTACACATAATATTGTGCATTGTATGTGCAAAATACTGAGAAAAAAATGATTTCTTAAAGAAGCCAAAGCCACCATGAACTAGGACTTTTAAAGGATGTACCTATTATCAACACAGACAAATAGGCAGACAAGTCACTTTCCAAATGGAGTTTGAAGTACTATAGCACATGTTTAACGATAGAGAACCTAAATATTTGGACTGCCGGGAACCAGGAATAGTTTATATATATATTGAGTTTATATTATATATAGGAAAAACTTTCCCAAAGAGCTTTCAACCGTTATCCAACTGTGTTTAAATTCATTGTATTACATACATGAGAATATATCCCCATGAAAGGGCTTTTGGTAGAACAGAACTAACACGTATGTCATTAAGCATCTGTCATCGGTGACTGTTTGTTAAACACAGGACCTCCTCATGGCTAAACTCATTTCTCTAAGTGTGACAAGGTGTATGTGCATAAGAAATAGTGTGTGAGAGGTAGAAAGCTCTTTTATACCCCAAAGGAAGAGAAATAGCCCCTGTCTTACCAAAAAATGTTTGGAAATAACAAGCATACCTGCTTTTTGTCAGGTAGCAGTTAACAAAGAAGGAGTGTGGCTTTGCTAACTCAACTACCTTTTTTTCCATTTGGCATATAGAGAGATTGGAAATAGTAACGGTAATGTTTGATGGGTGATTAACCACACTTACATGTTTAGGGGGTTCTGCTTACCACTATTTGCATAACATTAAGATTAACAAAACAGAGGTCCTTGCTGGTGGTCTATTTATTTATGAAGCTATTGTTTGGCTAATTATGTAGATCCTTATCATAATATGCACATCCAGGTTGAGGCATAAGACAAGCCAATAACAAGAAAGAGTGACACTAAATCACAGGGTTACCTTATGTGAAAGCTATGACACTTCCAAATTTATAACTTTAGTCTTGAAAGGTTGATGTTGGAAGCGGTTGGTGATTATCACATTTGCTTTAAACTGTGAGGAACACAATCTTTTTTTGGCCACCTCACAAACATAGCTGTGATCTTTGAATCAAAGCAAGCATTGCCTATCACCTGGGGGAAATTTCACAAGACAGTAAACCATATTGTGCCACAGCCTGTAATGGCTTGTCTGGATGCACTGCCCTCCCCATGACTAATGCGGATAATTTGTGAAATTTATATTTGAGGCGACGAAAAGAGAGTGAGAGAAAGAGAGAGAGAGAGCGAGAGAGAGAGAGAGAGCCTAAGAGAGGGAGAGAAAGATCCAGCATTAGGAGGAAGCGTTACTGAAAGTGGAGATGGTGGTACACAGTGTTTTAATGTTTGGATAAATAATAGGAATATGAATACGAATACTTATAATTGAATATGACATTGGGGACTCTGCAAAGACATCTTTAATAATTTAGTCATTTTAATAATAATGAATAACAGCTTAATGGGTTCACCAGGACAGTCTCTACACCCACCTTTCCTTCCACGAGTTTGAATGTGCTTGAATGAATACTAATACTAATAATAACAATAATAATAATCATTGGGATAATCATATGAATGCCTGTGGTGGGGTGGCCGTGGTTTAAGCGTTGGCTGCAGAGAGAGAGCGAGAGGAACGGCTCTCGGATCCTTCACCACAACAGCTGGAGGTAATCGGCGCCAATAATTGTTAATTGTTTAATTGCGCTGATTGCTTCTGATTGATTCCAACAGTGAGCCTGGGGTTTTAAAAGTGGGACCAGAAACCAGAGAGGAGGAGGTTGACTGACGAGTGGAGCGGAGCGGAGCGATAACTGTTACCTGTTACCTGTTGAAACCACAATCCGCTAATAAAGAAGCACTGAAGTGCACCGAACAAAAACACTGTCTTCTGTGTGTGTGTTGGGTCAAAAGCCGATAGTAGTGGCACGAAGTTGCTACAGATACCTTTAAGTCATATGGCCAAGGTACGTCTCAATGGCTTTGATGCAGACTGAAAGATGGTTTTTGGTGGTTTAGTAGCGGTGACTGCAAGTAATTTGGGTCAACAATCAAGTTAATGTATATTCATTTTAGGTTATCTGTTAATGGTAAGACAATGATCAATATGAGAATGTCACCATTAAACAGGCATTTAGACTGTAGAAGATAGCCTTTGGCACATTTATTTTTGAGGGTTTCTGCTGAAGGTTGTTTGTATGTCTGCACAACTGCTGTGGTGCCATTTGATTTTTTTCAATTATAATCAATAATAAAATCCTTAAATCATTGTTTTAAAGTGAGCTATCCAGTCCCTATATGACCGGGGTGAGAGTTGTGTCCGTATAAACACAAAGTCAAATACGTTCTCAGTGGATGCTGGACTCCTTTGGGGCTGGCCCTTGTCACCAGTTCTATTTGTGATCTTAATGGACATAATCCCAGAGCGTAGCCAGAGGCAGGTGTCCAGTTTGGGAACCTTAAGAATTGCTTCTCTGCTTTTTGCAGATGATGTGGTTTTGTTGGCATCTTCAGAATGTGACCTTCAGCATGCAATGAATGCGAGGGTGAAGCGATGAGGATGAGAGTCAACACCTCCAAGTCTAAGGCCACGGTTCTCTGCCGTAAAACAGTGGAGTGCTCCCTCCGGATAGGGAATGAGTTGCTGCCTCAAGCAAGGGAGTTCAAGTATCTCAGGTTTTTGTTCCCGAGTGAGGGGAAAATGGAGCGTAGGATTGACAGGACATGAACTCAAAAAAGTAAACTACTGAGAGTGAAGACATGGTGATCGAAAAGAAGGACATTGACAATAAGGGAAGATGAAGGCTCCCCCACCCAGAGTTTACCGCTTCATGCTTCACATGGTCACTGTGCTCAGTCCATGTCGTCTCAACTCTCCAGCACATTATCATCTCTGGGCTTTTGAGGCCAGCCAGTCCCTTTTAGGCCAGCCAGCGAGCTAGTCTGCCACCAGCTGAGCCTGGGCCAGGGTTGGAAAGTTACACTGCACGGCTGCATCAGGCGCATCCTCATTTGGTGGCCCCCAAGAGGTAGAATACATTGTTTGAAGAAGCTATTTAGATCCAGTTCATCTCAATTGTACACATTTTGGCAGGATTATTCTCAAAACAATGAGTTGGTGAGGGAATCAATCATCAGAAAGCATACAGTGCCTTTACGGTAGCACTCAAAGTGCACAAAGTTGTGCATTTGTTGTATCTTCTTTGAGATAAACGTCTCAGGAAACAAAGCCGTAAGAAACCCTTTCTTATAGAAGAGAATCTACCCTAAGATTAAGAGCATACGGGGAAAGCAGATTTGAGAAATGTAAACACAATATCTCCATTCACTACCAAGTCTTCTTTATTCCTTTTTCAGTTCAAAGACTGTATGACTGTCATTGATTTCCAATTAGGAATTAATTGTGTGAAACCGCTGTGCAAAACCAATCACTGAACAAAAATGCTAATGTTTTAAAAGGCTTGCAAGTAAGAAATGCATATCATCAGAAAATAGATGGCTAAAACCAACCAAGAACTGTTACAGATGCTGATCTGGACATAACGCCATATTGTTGCAACATCTTGCAAATATGCGGGTGCAAACAAAAACTGTGTAAATGAAATAAACAAAAGCACCAGTCTTGAAATTAAAAGCCAGATTTTGCTTGAATTACTCAAAATGCAGAATTACAATCCAAAGCCACATAAAATAAATTATGTAAGCGTGCATGAAAAGGCAGCAGCTTTTTCAGCAACCGACCATACTAGAAACTACTAGGTAATGCAATAATCATGTCACCGTGGCGTGGGAGACAATCAGACGCTCATCCTCAAAACAGTTATTATTCATAACCATTTATGTGATGACCTACTATGTAACTAACAAACAATACAAAAAACTGCACCTATTTTCATAATAGTTTGTTCTGTAATAGTCTCTGATATCTCTCTTTATTATCATCTTATTTTATAGTCTGCACTTCCTTTCTCCTTTTCCACCCTCCTGTCTTTCATCACCCTCTCCCTGTTCCTATGGCAATGCAAGTGAAATTTGAGAAAGGCTTTGGCTTACTGTTGGGCTGGCTGTGCAGAAGTAGAGGCACTGGTATGAGACGGCGATCACCAATAAGGGGGGTGCACGTTGGTTGTTGTTTTGTGTGTTTGTCAAAAATAGAAAAGAAAAGGGAACGACTAAATAAGATATTCCTGATAGAATTCCAATAAAACACTTACGAACATTGACATTTTTTGGGGGTGGATGAAAGAAAAAAACAAAACAATGCTAAGCACTCGATGTTACATGCTAGTGCAGCATGACCTTTATCCCGTTGGCCATGAAAAAGCAAGCGTACTCAAGTGCACTGCCACCCCGTTCGCCTCACTGTACACCCAGCACATGTCTGAGACACTGAAATCCCTTCGATCTGCCTTGCATCCTCAGTTCAGCCTTGGCACACGTGCCGCCCTGGACCAAAGCTTGACTAGCAGGGAGCATGAGGCAGCATGTGGCTAAGGCCTGACTGTAGAAGAAACAAAAAACAGATCCTTCCATTTATTTCTGTCATCACCTCCCTATATGATGAAGTCCATGGGTGAGACTGGATGCATTCGTATGAACGGGAAGGCTGACATAGCATCCACTTTGGTTTGTTTAAA
Source organism: Galaxias rostratus (assembly GCA_036024795.1). Taxonomy (NCBI): domain Eukaryota; kingdom Metazoa; phylum Chordata; class Actinopteri; order Galaxiiformes; family Galaxiidae; genus Galaxias; species Galaxias rostratus. The sequence goes on from JAVQJS010155133.1 coordinate 10,619, forward strand.
GAAACTATAGACTCCTCATGGCAGCTGGTTTTGTTGTTGGGATAGTGTGTCATGGGGTGCTGAATAAAGCAGCATTGCATGGATGGCATGGGCCTTATATGCAGCGGGGATCTCTCTCAAATGAACGCACGCACGACCGCTTTTTCAGAAGGTGCTCCTTTCATGGAACAGAGCTATTATAAAAGAAATGTATATGTTTGCCTAATTATCGTTCTTTTTGACCAGTTAAGATTCTTAAAGCTACCATTGTCAACCAAAACGTTGGCAGCATGTGCAATCCATAACAAAATGGGCTACTACAAACACTGGTGGCACATTTCCACCAATTACACTTCTGGTGGAGAGTGCACACACACACGCACGCACGCACGCACGCACGCACGCACGCACGCACGCATGCACAAAGAGGCGGGAATATAGGAGATCCATAGAAAAACGTCATGTGCCTCCTTCCTGTTTTTCTGATTTTCCTTTATTCCATCATTCTGCAGGTTGCATTGATCCAACCTTCCAATTTTCTCAAACAATTATGAAGAGCACTCCCCTCCCTTAAACATGCCTTTTGCATTGGTCATCACAATTGGTAGTGTGTGTGTGTGTTTGTGTGCAGGCTGGTGTATGTCTGTGTGGATGCTTTACATGCCTGAAGTGGACTGTTCTGCCACTTCTATATTAACCAACCGCACACAGTCGGTGTTGCTATGGCGATGTCTAGCCATGGGTTAAAACCGCATCTGGGGTTGTTTCGAGAGTTGTGGAGACCTGACCGCCCCTTCGACAAACATACACAGCCAGCGAAGGAAATAGATATGGTCGTTGATAACAGCCCCAAAAGACACCATTCTTATATGGGAGCATTCCGGATACACTTTGCTCTAGCACAGGTAGCACTACTGTGCAAGGCGGGCTTCGCATTAGTGCCAGCCAAACCATTGAAAATGTTTTCAACCAAATTGCTTGCAGACCTTTACACCGAAAGTCTGGCCTAACAATTACAATACTTGCATTTGGACGCGAAAGTTAGCCTTGAAAACTTTGGACCTACAAAGGACATTGATCTTGACATAAAACGCAACAAACATCTAGCTACTGACAGTGTGTGAAAATGTGGTGCACAGTACTAAGTGAAGTGAAAAGTTGTTTCTTCGAGGTCTGGGGTGTCCCTAACAATTGAATCGTGAAGAAACCCCCAAAATAAACAAAACCACGATAGAAACTAGACAGAAACGTTTACGTGGCAAAGCAGAAGCTGGTGACATATTCTATGAATGAGTGATATTTATGCTCAGTCGCAAGATTAGGATTTGAAAAAAACAACAACAAGTGGATCCAGCCTCCCATGAACAGGACACACACACACACACACACACACACACACACACACACACACACACACACACTTAAATTAAACAAAGTATCAAGGATCAGTAAATACTGACTAATATCTCAGAAGTATGGAGGGAGGGCTAGAGGGAGGAAGTGAGATGGGGGGGGGGGGGGGATCCCTGGAGACATCTGGGAATATGTGTGCGTGAGCATGCGCGTGTGCTTCTGTTTCAGCTGCACATTGCCATGACACGTGGCGGGGGTGGTCTAACAGCCTGTGAAAATTCACCAGCTGCCTTAAGCCAGCCTGTGGACAGCGGACATGGACACCAGACTACGAGAAGGAAATGGAGGGAGAGCACAGAGGTAATGGGAAAACATAAAGAAGCCCAAAGGCTGTTTCTGTGTGAGAGCTTTGAGAGGAGAATTTAAATGGTATCAGTAGGAATATTGTTGAGGCAGCCCGCTTGGTGGATACAAAGGGAGGATAGAGCAGTGGCAAGTGTTTCCTTCCTTTGCCTTGTCTACCGGCTGAGTAACAGGTGCTAGGACTCGGGTCAATGTCACAGCTCAAACGCAATTTTAAAGTGATTTACAAAATCTATGAATTTGAGAGGCAGCAGCAAGGAAGTGTCAAAAACGATGTCCAATCATTCTAATGTGTCAAATTGAAATACGAAAACGCAATTATTATTGTTACATTTTTTCAGACATTACATTTGTCTATATTTCTCTGCATCGGGTTTGTTGTATTCATGTGCAGAGAAATAGCCAAAAGAATATTGGAATCGTATTGGTTAAGGTTTAGCAAACTTTGCTTTCGCAGGTTAGCGAGAAAAAATTTGAATCTGAGATTGCTCCATCTCATTTCGCCAACGATCTCGAGATTACTTTAAGAGATTTTTACTGATTTTCTTAAATAATTTAGCCTAAACAACAACATACATACGTATTAAGTAAGTATTTAGAACAAGGGTCAATGGTCACAGCCTTCGGAAAGATAACTTAGTATTGGATGTTCATAATGAAGTGATGGTTAAATGTTTAATTGTGGTGCATTACTTAAAAATGCACATGCATTACTAAAAAGGTCAATACCTACCATTGTTAAAGTAAAATGATGCCACAAAAAAGTACAAACGATAGGAAGTTCCCAGTCCCATACTACTGTACATTACAATAAACCCATCCTGTAACACCTTAAATAATTTTTTGTGCCATCTCTCTGGTCTCTCTTTAGCAGGAAATCAGAGAAGAAATCAATATCTGAATGTTTTACAACTTCATTTTTTTCCAAGACATGAGCAAGCATTATAGGGTGCATGTGTGTGTTTGTGTAAATGAGCAAGAGAAAGGTGTCGAAGGGGGTTGTGTGTATGAGCATGTGTTGTGTGGGTAGTGTGTCCATGGTACTCACAAGTTGATGACGTTTGCGAGGTGTGTGGGTTCCTTTCCCTCCACCTTGTGTTGATTCTGGCCCAGATGTGCAAACCTGTTGACATCAACCGTTCTAATGTAAGATTTGGAATGTTAATTTGTCCAGCATTGTTTTATCACTCAGAAGGACTGTACCAACAACATGAAAAGATTAAATATGTGCCTTGTGCATTTTGTCTAGTTCTCTGACAACACATCTACTTTACTACCCGTTCCACAACAATTTGTTATGTAAGAAAATGGGAATCAATCAAATTGGTAAATCGCAAACTCAGGCTAGTATAAGTAAGGTCAAACTACTGCGACCGTAGCCTTGACAACAGCGGAATGTTCCTATCCTTAGCCAATAACACTACTCAGCAAATGAACGTTATTGAGCAATGGATGTAAACTCACGTTCACTAAAAACATAATGCGAATTGGAAGGGAAGAAAGATGTACACAAGAATAAAAAAAAAAATCAGTTAATAAAAAACGACATAATTCGATTTTTTTTGAAATACTTTTGAATGTGCCTCATAATCATTTCGGAAGTACACAAAAATGTATGATTGTTTACACAAAGGGTCCTTAAGCACTCTCCCAATGTGTGCGATTGAATTCAGAACGTCAAACGTAGCTCTTCAGGGGTTTGCGTCGCGTATGCGTGTACAACTCTTAGGGACTGCTGTGTTCTGGAACAATACGCATCGTGTGCCTAAAAACACCTGCGAATCGGCCTGAACAACACCTGTGAATCGGCCTGCCATTTTTCTAAACATATTTTTACACCTTATGGTGCGTAAAAGGGAATGCATGGTGGCATGCATTCCTACAGCTAGTGGTTTGAAGTTTTCTGTTGGCTCAAAGGTTTTTACTCTGCTTTGGTTACAGCAGCACAGCGCTGCATTAGGACAAAGAGACTGCAAACTAACACCCATTTGAATTCCATATTTCTTTAGTAAAAACAAATATTTTGCTTAATTATGTTTCTTTTTAATCTTTTCCTAATGTAATTTGAGAGTTCCATTATATCGTCTCTGTCGTAAAAAGTTGATGAGTTGTTGATGAAATCATTGTATTTCTCCAGTACAAACATCATGTTTCACTAGCCACCACTAAATACATATAAAAGTTATGTCTTATGAACAATTAAGTTTTTTTAGTTGTATGCAGAGTAGCCAACCAACTGCTTAGAACTCTTAGAGTCTTTGTCATGAGAGATGTCAAAGGAAGAGCAAAGAACAGCAATTTACGCCAATTTACGGCAATTTTGATTTTGAGTCTGCGTTAAACAATTCGAAACACACTGCTATCAGACTCTCCCAGAACAATATGATGAATTGCCTAGTAACTTCGCCCAGTGCACAGTCCTAGAATAGTAGAACACCAGCACAGTACACTAACCTAGTAAACTTGCCCTTGGGATTCCATCCTCAACCATGCTATAAGAATAGTACACTACGTTTCAAAATCAAGTGGTGTCCAATTGACTTATTGAAGTGAAAGAAGAAGACACAACTTTGGTTTTAGTAGGTCTAATGTTCAATAACACAAGCTGAAGAAGTATCTTAACATGAATGTACACATTTTAAGTAGTTTTTCTTATAGTGTCAACATTATTATGTGGAATCTGTCTTGGGTTGTTTGACTGAGTAGAAACACAATCATGTATTTTTCTTAATTATTGTTTGTCTTGCAGCATTATTCCCTGAAAAGAGAGTATGGGAATGTTCCAATCCCCAAATCAATCTAAATCTGATCACGCAACATTATAAAAGGTTGTTAATCTGAATCCAGAAAACCAAAAACCACCCTGTGTCCTATCAGGGTGAGCTACAACGTTCTTTATTTGCTTTATACAGTGTTTAATTTCTTCTTGCATATTGTAAATAAAAATCTTGAACGTATCAAACAATCAACTTTGAAACGCAGCAGTGGTGTGCTTTGAGTGACAGGCTGGTTAGCGAGTGCACAGCAATTGCTGCTTCCTGCTTTCCTTCACTTTCCTTCTAAGTAAGTAATGATAATGACAGTATGCCAACATTGTATAACGAAGATCAAATATATCCTTAACAATATGTCATTGAAGACATCATCCCAACGCACAGATCACCTGAGCAAGGAGGAAGCGACTAGTCAATTCTCTCTTCTTGCAGTATTTAAGAACCACTGACTCCTGATCCAGAGTGCATACCCTACTACCTAATTTGTCAAACATTAGGATCCTTTATCTATAAAGTCATTCAGATTTAGAAAATTAGGCAGACAGATGTATGAATGCCGAACAATAATTTGTCAATCTATTGTTTTCTGCTGTACTGAAAAGTATTCAAACTACACTAATACATACTAATATAGCAAAATCAGGGAGAGAGTGATTTTGAGTGTGTGGGTGAATGTTATTCAAGTCAGGAGCAGCTGTGGACAAGGTCACATGTGGAGGCTAGTCCAGTGACAAAGGCAAATCGCCCACAGTGCTTGGAGCATGTCATTGGTTGAAGACTGTTTGCGCCTCCCAATAGGGGAAACCGTGAAAATTCGAGGTCTGAAGGACAAATGCTCACACTCAATTGTGGCACTAAATTATTCACAATCTGTCTAAAGGGCAAAGGAGAAAAGCGAAAAGAAACCGAAGAGAAACAAAGTGAGACAAACGTAAAGAGAGAGAAAGATGAAAGTGAGAGAGAAGCAAGAATAACAGCAAGTTGAAATAGTTCATACACCAAAATCAGCCCCAAATTATAAAGTTAGTAGAGTTTCCACATATAGTGCCTGTTGCCTACTTCTCAATAGGTTATCTGAGGCAGCGGGTATAAAGTGGATGCAACAGGGCAAGAAAAGGGTTTTTTCAAATGCAACATTTTAACATGTCAAAAACAATAAACATTTTATTATGGCTCAGCGAGGACAATGAGGGTGCCTGTTCATGTTTCATATTGTTCCAACAGGATCAGAACCCTCTTTTCTTCTGTCTCTGGGTAAAAAAAACAGTCTTGACACTCGCTTCCACATAGGTAAGTCTGAAGCCATTCTCCTAGCGTCTCTCCTAAACAGACACCTCGTGCCCTGTTACAGTCAACTACCCTACTGTAGTGAATTATCTTCCTTGTTAAGTAGGCACCAGTCTGGTAGCATTAGTACTAAGAGGAACATTTCCATCTAGAGCTTGTTGTAAGTTTTTTTTTTTTTGCGTGTTATGTGTCTCACCTCTGGTAGATCAGCAGGTCCTCTTCAACAGGCATCTGGAACAAGTTGAGTCCATAGGGCTCTCTCATCAACTGCTGCGGGAGGTCCTGTGGAAAGTTGGAGAAGATAGGTTTGAGTGGAGCATGAGTGCACAACCAAAATCTCTTTGTTTTTAACTTAACTCATCACAGATCACTTTTTTGGGCAACCAATCTACACCCAATAACAAATAGTGCCAATTGCACAATTGCCTATTTTAAATATTATAAATGAAAATGTAATAAATAAAAGTATTTCGACACTTAGGTCGGAACATCATACCATTGATGTTGTTTTTTCAGGTAGGTCTGTATTTGAGAAGTTTCTCCCATTTTCCTGATAGATCCTCTTAATCTAAATCAGATTGGATGGGTAGCATCTCTCAAAAGCCACCTTCTGGTCTCTCCACTTGCTCTATGACTATGAGGTTGATGTCTATGCTTTGGCAATGCCTCTCAATGAATTTCAAGTAACTTGTCCCAAAGCCACCATAACATTGTCCTGGTTTCATACTTTGATTCCGCATCAGGCTGAAAGTAATATAAGTATATCTTTTTACCCCGGTCAAGTATGCGTGCACGCTGGCGGGATTAGTATTTCTTAAAGGGAGGCCCCGGTGCTGCAGATTCTGAGCAGTTTCCTTGCCCCAGCTGCTGAGAAGCATCTCCTTGGCATGATGCTGTCATAATAAGGCATGGCATTAAGCAGGAGATGAGCAGCACCTAGATTTTTACCTGATGGAGCTTAGCTTTAAGATTGATTATTTGTCACATCAGAGCAGCTAATCCTTAGTAGTCCTTAGATATGTGAACTAAATATTGTGTGAGGTAGGAATTGTGTGGTGTTAAAATTAGAGATACAGCAGAAGCTAATGTGTGGTCCGACCACAATAGACCAATTTGCCACGAACAGTCTCATCGTGTGCTCGCTTTACTCCCTGCAAACCCCACTCTTCAGTTGGCAATGGGAAGTAGTTGCTGTTATATATAAACAAATCTCTAACACTGGGTATGTGTATGAGAAACTAATCCATAACAAACCGGAACAGCTGTTTGCTGAACCAAAATGCAAATTTTATTTCCAGTACTGCTGTATCGATCCTACTGATTTAAATTGTAGCAAGACGGGAGAGGATACAAGGATTCAAACAAAGGGGGCGGTGTAAGCTTGAACTCTTGTAGGATCAGGCACACGAGTAAAGCTCTGCACACAAACACGCAAAAAATTATAGGATTTGAACCAGGCAAATTAACAGATTCCAGACATCTGAGAACCCCTCTGTTCACAGATAGAAGGAGAACCAACAACCAATCATTTTGTAATATGTTAGTATGCTGTCAGCTTGTACACTCACGCCAGCAAACATATTGTCTGTCTATTTCTCATTCTGGCGCTCACACACAAAATTAAAATAATAATATAAAAAATAATGGGCAGTATCACTGGATGTAAAACAGTGATCCAATGTAATCACACATTTTTTGCAATGATCCTTCAAATGTTGTTTTATGCTGATGTTTTCTCTTATCTTATCATCAAAGAGAAATGTCTCAATTGGACTTCTGGTTAAATAAAAGTTAAATATAAAAATAAACCAGCTAGGGTCTTTTAAATATGAATGCATGACTTCCTCGCTTCTGACCCATATGGAGAGAGAGAGAGAGTGGAGATAATTCATGTGCATGCATCGGCTAAAAAAGGCTAATTAAGGTGGCAAAAAAATGAAAAAAGAGATTATATAGGGAGCTCTTTTAATAGATAATTGTATGATGGCCGACAATATATAAGCAGTGTGACTCTTTATTAGACCACAGGTTAAACCTTTCAATAAAGTTCAACCTCCTTTCGTCTTGTCCGCTTGCCTGCAGGGGAGAATATTCAAACATACTTGTTGTCATGTCAACAGAGAGAGACCTTGAGTTGGCTGGCGATAAGGGACCACATTTGGCTGATACCTGTGCATGTGGACCACGTGCATGCCAAAAAAGCATGCCAAGTCATTTAAATTGAATGATCCACTTGGAAAGTGTGTTATAACTAATTGTTACACCAGTTTAAATGTAAATTCAGTTAATACAAGTGTGTGAGTCTAGGTGACATTTGGGAAAAAGTGGGAAAAGACCATAATAAGAAATCTAATCTAATTTACCGATCGTGCAAAAAATATTTGCTCTCTTTTTTGCAGAACAGGCCATGTTTTGTGTATTTCCATCATTGAATTGCTGCAATGTGAGACACATCTAGGTAACCATATCTCCTGATATAACCCTGAGGTTACAGACAGGTGGTTGACATTACAAAAGGCGTAGGAGATGTTGTGTCCTTAAAAATCCATTGTCTAATTTCTCTCAAATGTCAGAGGGAGAAAAAGTTGGAGAGATAGACAGGGAGGGAGTCAGAGACAGTGAAACAAAGAGAGACAGACAGGGTGACAGACTAACTGACAGAAAGGCAGAGACAGTGCTCTTTGTTGCTTACTTGTTAACAATTCCATAAATCAAAACACATACATGCAGGACCTCTTTGGAACATACATGCAGGACCCATTTCCCTTTACTCAGCATGAGATAAAAAAACAAACCAAAATTAAGAAAAAAATATTCAAAGAAATGTACTCCCAGTTCAGAATACGATGGGCAATGCTTACTCAAAATATATATTTTTCATTTGACAGGTAATGACAGTCTGTAAGACAGAATAAGACAATCACATGAGAGACAGGGACATGAGCCAAACGGAGCCTTCAGTCGAAGTCCAAATCTATGAGAACTAATTTGAAACCCAGATAAGACATAACAAATGATTTCAGTAGCTCATCAAATGTCAATATATGGCAATGCTGGCTTTGGGTGCGGAGAGTCCTGCCACGCTATATCACAGAGGCATGATCGTCTACCTTCTGTAAAGTTGAAGTGTGATTAGGTCAACTGGGAATGAGTTGGGTCAATCCTAAAGGTTAGAAGTGGAGAATAGAGGGGTTGAGACGGAGACAAGACCAAGACCGGGGGAGGGAGGGAGGTTGAGACCGAGACAAGACCAAGACAAGGGGGAGGGTCGGGGGGTCGAGATTGAGACAAGACTAAGACAAGGGGGAGGGTAGGGGGGTCGAGATTGAGACA
>JAVQJS010155146.1:0-16066 GCA_036024795.1 Galaxias rostratus
AAATAATAATTTGGTTTATTTATTATAGGGGGTAAACGACTGGGACCATGTCTCTCTTCCAAACGTGCCCTGTTTAAAAGGTAGGCAATGACAGAGTATAAATAAATGAAAAACAATGAAAACAAAATAGGAAAAGAAAAATGTAAAATAAACAAACAATTTGTTATAATACAGTACATTTTTTTAATTCAACCAAAGCAAGCACACTCATGAACACCCATGTCATCCAACACATCTTCAAGTAGCTCAAGTACAATAAACTGATCCATTGTCAATTCCTTATCCATTTATCCGGGGTGAAACAAAACTAATAACTAATTAAAATCCAAAGATCTCTGTCGAAGTCAATGCAGTCTTGTGAGGGTCTCATGGGACCAATGATGATACACAAAGGAATAACATTTAAAATGTGGCATTAGGAAGCTGGATTAGGTGGTGAAAAAAACAAAAGAATAAACCGACTAGGGTACACGTTTGAGCAATTTCAACATTTTCAACGTAATACTGTTTTTTACAACCTCTTTTTTACTAATTACAAACAAAGGTTGTAATTTTTTAATTGAAAAAAATCACTGGTTGAAAATTCCCAACATAACATCAAAGCCTTACTATTTCAAAATGAAATGTACAGATTACTAATGAAATGACTGTCTTTTCATTACACAGAATGATTCAAACTTTCAATTTATAGACCACTCAAAAACGATTGACAGTTGGCAACCTGTTGCATTACTCATAATGAATGGAAGCCAATTAACAATATTCCTTGTTTTTGATTCGTGGGTGATCTAAATTATAATTTAAAGTTTAAAAAACTAAACTATGTTATTTCATGATAAATCAGTTATTTGAACCAAATAAATTGTGAGATTACTTCAAAGATGTAAATGCAAAATGCAAGACTTTTTACATACAAAATCTTGTGTTGCAGGTGGTTGAGTGCTTTGTTGAAAGATTTTGAAAACTTAAAACACAGGTGCCTAAGTGATTGTAAAAACTACTTTTTTATCATTTATGTTATTTATACAGGGTTAACTGACTAAGACCAGGTCTCTTTTGTAGCAGTTCCCTGTTTAAGGGCAGATTATATAAATAACAACAACAAAATATATAAATAAATAATAAACAAATATTTTTTATTTTCATTTTTTTTACCAATAACTTTGCATCCACAAAATAAATTCGTCTTTATCTATAATGCAAGATTTCAGTGCATTCTTTTCAGTTGAACGGATAAAAGCATTGCTTAGTGAAAAGGGTTTTGAGATCTGGGTAAGAATGTTGTGGGTGGTGTGTGATTGGTCAGTGTATGCAAAATCGACTGCCAAAGTACAGAGATAATGATTTTACTTTAAAAACCCACACAAGAGCTATCAGTTGAGCAAAAACAATGGATTACCCCTGTAATAACTCTGTGGGGTACATCAAGTGCTTTAGATACGTTGTGACTAATCCTTTAGATTACAAAATTATTTTAGGAGTGCATTCAGTATATTTCTTAAAGACAAAGAGCGGCATGAATAAAAAAAAAAAAGAAAGAAAAAGTTATATGCATTGCATTGTCAACACTATATTGCTGTAAAGTCGTTTTCAAGGATTTGCAATGTATGCTATACAACTGTTTTCTTGCTTTAAAGATTACATTTAGGAATAAGTATTTTTTGCATGAAAAGATCTGTGTTTAGAAGTGTGCAAATAACAAGGGCCTCAATTCCTTACGATTTAATGATTCCCTTCTGCAACAAAATAGGAATATTTGAGGGATCTATGTATATTATATAACTGAATCGATCCATCACTTATTAGGCAACCTTGTGCTTAAATTGAAATCCTTTTTTAAATGTTTGAAGGGCATGTTCAGTGTGTCAAATGTAAAGTTACATGACAATTCTTTGGTCAACATAATTTTTGTAGTGTTCATCGCTGTATGTTGGCAATAATTTTGGTCTGAAGCATTGTTTCATTTTTTTGCTATTATGCTGCTACAACCTAAAAATAAAATAATGAAACAAAGTGCTACCAGACCGTATTCTAAGATGGTGTGCCTTCAATTATCTTTTCGGATGGTGGCCTACTTACTGCATGCGGTGAAACATGACTGCATTTTATTAGGGGGCATTCAAAAGTACAGGTAATAGGTCCAGTACAGCAGATTGATGAAGATAAAAGACAAGGGGAAGGTCAACCTTGAGTAGTTATCAATGTAGTGTGGGTTTTCCACACGACAACAGTACAGCATGCTGGCTACCCTGCAAATGATGGCCCAGGACTTGGCACAGCTTCCTGCCTTGGGCTCTTTGTCTCTCACACCCTCCTCCTTAATTTCACTTGTATGGGACAGGCTGCATGAGCTAACGGCGCCAGTTGCCAGCATCATTCTGCGCCTCTTGGCACGCAGAGAGTGGCTATCCAGGGAGGTGACAATGCCGTTCATTTCATCCTCACGATCTTGCATCTCCTGGCCATACTAAAAGAGCACGTAGGGGTCAAGATTAAAGAACTACTACTACTACTTTTATCATTATTTGTTTTACATTTTTTATCTTCTGAGAAAACAAATCTTTTTGGGATTACAGTGATAACAAGGTTTATAAAATTAAACAAGGTAGCAAGGTAGATAAAAATTAAAATAAAACAATGCTAAATATTACAATTGAGCAGAACGACACGAGAGTTATGAGATAAAGGAAAAGAAAGGGAAATGTGCTGAAAAAAATGATAGTGTTTTGCATGGACGACTCCTCTTACCCTCAACGCATTGGTGGCATTGGGCTGGTGCAGTGTGCAGAAATGGGCCACAGCATATTCGATGAGGGCGCCAAAGATGAAGCTAAAGCAGATTCCAAGGTACACGTCGATAGCTTTAATGAAACAGTTGGCGTTGGGCAGAGAGGTGCGAGCCCCCATCATCAGCGTGGTCATAGTCAAAACAGTGGTGACCCCTTAACAAGCACAGACAGAGAGAAACAAGCAAGAAAGTCAAATACAAAACAAATGCAAAAAGTCAAGAAAATAAATGGGCTGAGGCCTCACAACAATAATTCAATTTTCCAATGTCCACAAATACAATACTGTCTCTTAAAACAAGAGTCTTTCTTAGTCTTTCTTTTCTTTAGGTCTGTAGGGTTGGCTTTGATGTTTTTCTGTCAGTTGTCATCAGGAAAACCACCGAGATACATAAAAACTGATGTCACTCCAACAGTGGTGAATGTTGGGCTTTTTCTAGCTAGGATGAGAATAACCTCTTCTACTTTTAGCATAAAAAATGCATAAAGCGAGTGAAATAAACAGTGATGTTTTATTGGTCTAATAATAGAGCTAATGACACATAGTATCTTTATTTTGCCATTGTTTTATCTGGAGTCCTCATAAATAATCTCGCCTAGAATCTTTCCAGAAGCGTTGACAAACCCATCTGCAAAGCACCAATCAACTTATTCAATTTAACATCATCACAGTTCCTTTGTTATGGTCAATGATCCTGACAAACATCAAAAGATGTTTCCACTTTCTAACATGCAGACCTCATAGTTATTCAGTATACCACATTGCAACAACTTACTCTGAACTTAAAGAACTGAAAAAAAAATAAAAAATGATGCACTATAAATTTGAATGCATATTAGATTGTTCCACAAAACATGTTGTATGCCTCTGCTAATACCTATGCAGATACGTGCGGGAACTGAGGATTGGCTGATCCAGAAGGAAACCCAGGAGAGCACCACTAGTGCACTTGAAGGGACATAGGTCTCTAGGATAAAGTACAGGATGCTCCGTTTCAGCTGGAAGTGAAAGATCAGCCGTGGGTAGTTACCTGGGGAGAGTATAATCCATTTAAAGTGCGTAATGATGAAGGTTTTATGGGGTGATCGACACAGTGAACGATCAATCTTTACATGTGATGTGTGTCTTAGAGAGCTTGTACCTGTTTCATACACAGCTTCAGATTCAGAAGTGTAATGGTCCTCTAAAGTGTACTGCGCCAGCTGCAATGTGTCCAGGCCACTAACAGAGGCATTTCCCCGTGTCCAGTAGAACACCACATCTTTTACGTTGTAACCCCCTAGAATTAAACAGTATAAACACACATTTCAAATAATGAAGAGAACATGCAACAACCACTACCAGGAATGCTTTTTAAACTGGAAACAAATAATAAGTTATATCAGTAGTAGCAGCAGCTGCAACAGTACTTTACTGAGAATATTTTTTTCACTTCATGACTATTAACTAATTAGGATGACAGTAGTATGACTGATAGACTGATAGTAGAATGCCATTAGATTAAGCTTAGGTATGGACCAGTACATACTATATCAAATGCAGTATGCTGACACCAGTACATACTTGTGCAGCTGAAGTACCTAGGCCTACCAAAAAAAGTAGTTGTATGCGATTCAAATTCAATCTAGTGTGCCCAGCCCCAAAATCTATTCTGCACTACTATGCAGAACACACACTGATTCAACTCCTATAAGTGGACAACTGAGGAAAAATACTTGGATGGGTACAATAGGTTCAGTCTTTATCCCCGAATGTAGATTTGTTCTAAGTCACGACCAGAGAGAACCACGGACCATTATCTGAAGGGAGAAGACATGGCGACTAGTGACCGTAAGCCCTCTTTGCGCAAAGTAGGTGATGACCAGATGTGTACATAGATAGACTTAGGTTTCTCAGGTGCAACGGTCAATGACATCACTAACGAATATCCGCAATACTTTCTGAAAAACAAAGAAACACTTAAAACTTATTCTTCAGTATCAATGTTGTGATATTCACAGAGAGCAATCGAGCAACCTTCCTACAGAGGGACTTTACTAAAGTGCTAGATTTAGTTGCCAAACTAAAACTTCAAGCATTTCTCAGTGCAAATGGACACTGCCAACTGTCTGAATTAATAATTAATAAACTCAGCATGCAACTTGGACTAAACATTTGGCTGTCTATAACTTGCAAATGAGGGACTGAACTTTATTAACAATGGTAAAAAAGATTGTTCAGGGTTTGCAAACTTATTTTCAAGGTGAATGACATCCACCCAAATGGGTCTTGTACCAGACTATTAATGGAAAACATTTTTCTGGGACTTAATTACCCATCTATTTGCAGGCCTCTTAACTCACAGGAAAACCACGCATTGAAATTAGTTAGGGTTTTCTGCTGCTGCTTTTTAAATAGAGGTATTACACCCTTATTTGTGAGTGCCGACGTCTACATTGTCCAAAGAGGACAGCCTTTGAATTGGTCTAACCCCCCCCCACCAACCCTGACCCCCATTTTAAATCCACCACCAAAATAGAACAACTGCTAAACTAAGCCTTTACATCCACTCCCAAACAACTTCAGGGCACTATCCTGGCCAGTTCACAACTTACAACTACAAAACAATGCACACCTTAACCATCACTGGAATACCTCCCTGTTTTATTTAGTAATGTATTTCAGTGCAACAAATCATTAGGATATGTACTTCCTGTATTTTGAATACCTTGATGCAATATTGAAATGTTCAGTTTTCTACCATTAACTATTTACAGGCCACCCAAATACTGTAATTTAATGTCAAACACAATAACAAAATTGTTTTGAACCATTCTTGCATTTTCTCTGCTATTTGATGCATCCCTAAAATGCATAGCAAATCTAAGGTAACGTAAGCCAACTTTAATGACAAGTGATCTTGTGGAAAATTTTAATTCTGAAATTGTTCATGCCATTGATGAGAAATGCAATGTAATAGAATTTAAAAACTTATGTAAAAGTAAAAAAAATCGTATGCCGTAAAGCCGGAAGCAAAGGGCAAAAAAATTAAACTTCTTGTGCATCATGATATCATGCCAGAATGTTTACTATTCAAAATTGAGAAGTCCTAGACTTTATTTATTTTTAAACCATTGGAAAATCCTTTCGGCATGTACACTCCTCTAAGTGCTTGTTTTAAACATAAGTGATAAATATATCACACTTTTAAGTATTGAATTGTTTTACACTCTTGAAGAAACAATCAGATAACTTAAGTCATACACCTGCTGTCCGGGAACTCTTCCGACAGGCTTCTTAAAGAATTTATTGGAGTGCCGAGAGTCAGATTAAATAGAAATAGTTACTTGGCTTTTCCAATTAGGTAACTTTTCAAAGCCCCTAAACCTACAGTTAATAAACCGTTATTGATAATTATTGTTATTAAACTGCAAATCTATTTCAAACCTGTCATTTAAGAGTAAAATCATAGAGAACATTGTTTTCCAACAACCAAATTATTTCTTAATCACCACTGGCATCTATGACACCTTTCGATTGGGACTTAGACTACTTTGTAGCACTGGAACTACTGTTAAGGTTTTAAATAACATCCATCTGAATGCTTCACAGCCAAACTTATTCAAGCCAAATCTAGAAAAAAGGAATTACTGTGTTCATTGGCATCTATGTATTTGAGTGAGCTAATATGACATGCTGATTCCCTAAGAGGTACATTCTGGGGTCTCCAGTCAACCACAACATGTTCCCAATAGGCCAAATAATGATAAATAACATTTGCTTTTTAGATGACACTCATACTGACATGCTGATACAGTGTGGACCCTCTGGACCCCTAATGTTATATGGGAAATGTCTTAACCATTCCCAGAGTTCAAACTAAAAAGTTGAAGCTACTATGCAACAAAGAGCTGCAAAGATCTGAGACTCACTCCAAACTTGACTACTTTTAAATCCAGATAAAAAAGTAAAGTGCTTTGGATTGTGTTTTGCAAATTATTTTGCTCTTAGATGTTTTATTTTTCTTATTACAGATGTTTTGAATATTACTTTGTCTTTTGTTTCTTCCTTGTGTATTTTTGCTTGCCTTGTGTGGGGCACATTGAATGGTATTGGTGTATAAAATGAGCTGTACAAGTATTTTTTGCTTTATTTTAACTTTTAACTAACTGTAAATTAATACTAGAAACTAGAGGCTTATTCAGTGAACGCTGAAAGGTCAGAACCACTGTAATATGTTGTATCCAGCCAGTTGGTTGACATTATAAACACCAGCAGCCCACAATGAATGATTGACTGTAAATTAGAATGCGACTGTCAAGGGTTTTTAACACCCCTAGATGGCATTGTAGCTCTATAGCTAACTTTATAGCTCTTACCATTATACATTTGACTTGGGAGGACATGGCATGAATTTGACCCATATATTTTAAATGTATCTTTTTTTCTATAAAAAAGGGAAGCGTGATCAAATTTGAGCATTTTGCAAAAATAAACCTTTTTTTATAGGTTACTCAGTCAGCTGTACAAAATATAGCAAGGCCCTCTTGTGTTATGTTAAAGTAACCTAACTATGACCACAAAGTACCACATAATCAAGACCTTGAATTAAATAAAAAACTTGGAATCTCTGTTTGATCTATAATTGAAATGTCCTATATTAAGAAACGAGCAGTCCCAAGTAATTAAGAAAACCTTAAAGTGCAAATATTCTTTGCTACAAAAGTGACCATGTGACTATGAGAGTGGAAAAGCAAGTAACAAATCTAATAAATCTTTCAGCATTTCCATTTTCTTTTTTTGGGGGGGGAAATCCAGATCTTGCCATCACAACATAAATAATTTACATTGCAATTGTATAACGGGACCACATAGTTTGTGTTAACACAGTACTTTTAACCATACATTACTCCATACTTAAGTATTTCCATTTATTTTGAGGTTTGGCTGTTTTTTTGCTTCACAGTTCATGCTGTCGGTGAATTTGCAGAGGAATGCTCCTAAAAATAGAATGGAATATTTTGCTGTAGTGAGGTGGGGATCGTTGTTTCCCAACCAAAATCACTTCATACTAACAATCGCATGAACAATCTACTCTTGCTACTCATCCAATCAAAAATTATTTGATCTGACTGAAGAGGATTTTGAATGTAGCTGCATTTGAAGATATTCTAAATAAAGATGGTTCAAACTAAAAAGAATTGAGATCCAAAAGCCAGTGTTGCTATAGCAACTAAATGACAGCCCTGGTCTGCAGTTTCCCCGAATACCTATTTATTTGGTTTTTTCGTAATGTATGTGTTATTTTACCTGTGATAAGTTTATATCTGCTGAATTAACATGACAGATAAGTGCATATTTGTTTAAACAGAAATAATAATTAAAGGCAGACATCACTTTGTCTTTCCTAAAAGATGGAGGGTGAAAGGGAGCTTTACAGGCTATTGTAAGATTTTTAACAAAGATAAATGGGAGCCAAATCTATTTACATGGCCCTAAATTCTTGTTGCATTTAAGGACACAGCCCCAGCAGTACCCCATCATTACACAACACAAGCAGTCATTTATTTCCAAATAACCTACGGCCTACCGCAAGGATTCGTTTGCACAAATTCATCAAAAATACAAATTATAAAAATGAATGATGAAGGATTTTACTCAAAGACAAGTTAGAGATAAGGTCAGTGACAGTGAGTGGTCAAAATAGAACAAAATAGGACATTTCACATTGGTCTGCAACACAATCATTCAGGTATAGCTTAGTACTGCAGTGTGAGAATGTTTAGTTGGTATTGCGGCAGTTGCATTGACTAACATGCAATATTATGGTTTTGATGGCAGCAAATTGGTCTTCAGAATAAATACAAAAGACATCCAGTCCATTCTTTTGCTCTGAGAAATGCAAACTGTTTGAGTGTGCGCATGTGCATGCCATTGTGTGTGTATGCTTACAACTCTCCAGCTGCAGAGTGCAGGTCTGTGTGTCCATAGGGTACTTGGTCAAGTCCATGCTGCAAGCCACAGTGGTTGTGATTCTGAGAACAGACATCGAGAGAAGCAAATGTGATGGCAGTGCCTTTGTTAGCTCGCAATAGAGTCATTAACACATCCTGGTCACAGTCTCACCTTTGGAAACCCCTGTGCCTGAGCGTAAATCCAGGCAATCTTTTCTGATTATCTGCAAAGATTTTTGTCAACCCCTTTCACGAGTCATTTGAGATTAGCCTTCCCTGTCTGTTTCTCTACTCTTCTTTTGCTGTTGTTCTCCACATTCCAACAACACATTTCCCTTTTCAGGGGTTAAGCCATCTTGTCTATCCCCTACCTAATCTCTCTGCACAATTCATCAAACGTACTCTGTCAGGCAGAACATATACAGTATTAGTGAGTATATACTGGTGCTTAGCAACTGTCAGAAAACACTTTACACATATTTTTGAAGACTTGTGAAGTGTATGTGCATAAGTCACTAATGTAGACAGTGAAAACACATTGAGCTTTCAAATAGTATATAAACCTGTTTGGGAATAGTTGCATTTTTCTTTCTTGTGAAATGTATTGAATATCCACAGTGCTTTTCACATTTGCTTCAGGCACATGGCACATGTCTGTGTGATGGCACGGTCTTGCAAAGACCGCGTAGGCTTTTCTAAAGACTTCAGTGTGAGCACCTAAACATGGTGTTGTCTTGTCAGCCCAGATGCTTGAATGTTCTTGGAAATTGATTTTAAGTCCGTCACAGTATGATATAATGCTGTTTTGGTTTCAACTATAGTCAAGGTTAGAATGTGTCGACCCAGGAAATGGGGCGGCCCCATTCAACAAGGTGAGAGACAGACAGAGCGGACACAGGAATGAAAGTTGTAGAATTGTATAAGATAATCAAAAGAAAGTGAAAAATCTAAAATAGATTGATAATCTGGGTAAGTACAGTATGTTCTTCCGAAACCGTACCAGCCATCATATATGGTGTTACTGGGGGAGAAAACAAGCATTATCTTAAGGTTAGAATTCTCTTTCCTGAAGGTTTAGGCTTCTTTTTTCCCAGACACCTCACCTGCCTTGCCTGTAAGGCACCTGCCCCTTGGATTCAGTGACCAAGCTGTCTAAACAGGTTGAATGGCTAATAGATTCTACATCTGTGCCTGTTGCGGATGTCCAGAGTGCTGAAACTTGGGAGCACAGATCTTCCAACATGCAAAAGCGGTCTCAGGAGCGGTTTGGGAGAGTTGACAACAGGAGTCTGCATTTGTGGTTCTCAGTAGTGAGCCTAGCATTGGCCCCTCTGCACTACAATGGGTATATCTAAACAGAGCATCAAGCTTGCCTCCTTTCCATTGTGCCGCCTGGTGCAATCTCTTCCCCAGGTAAACTACGCACACAGGCATCCAAAGGATCTAAACAAAAACGCAATTATTTAGACCAGGCCACCTTCTTCCATTTCTCCATGGTCCAGTTCGGATGCTAACATGCCTAATGTATGCGCTTTCAGTGGTGGACAGGGGTTAGCACTGGCAATCTGACCAATTGGCAGCCATGCAGCCCCATATGCAGCATGCTGCAATACACTTTGTGTACTGACACCTTTCTGTCATAGCTAACATCAACTTTTTAAAGTAGCAATTTTGCTCCAGTAACTCTGGAGGGATTGTACCAGACGACTTAGCCTAAACCCCCCACATTCATCAATGAGCTTTGGGCACCAATGACCCTGTCGCTGTTTCACAGGTTATCCTTCCTTGGACTTTGGTAGGTACTGTCAATGTCAATGGCAAAATATTAATATAGTTGAAGGGACAATTAGCCCCATAAAGGCAAGTTACCTCTCTACTTGCTGGCATGCAGTGCAGGAAAGTTGCTTACTCATGCATACACCAAATACATGGATAAGGAGAACTATCTCCTTCATTTGTTTTCATAAGAATATGTTTTTTGTCAAGAAGTCCAAGTTGCTATTAGTCTTAGCAGCAATAAACTGTTATCCTGGATGAACTATGATCCATTTTGTACTTGATCAAGCTTTTTCAAGGGAAGATACCAGATAAAGGTATCGTAGATACCAGATTAATATCTCTTAGTGAGCATACCACAGCAGCATACCTCAAAGCATAGAGTACCGTTCCATTGGGAAAGATACGAATAAGTCTGTTTTCCACTGTGATGTCATGGAGGAAGGACTTCTTGGAGTCGACGATGAAAGTGTCTGGAACCCATAGCAGCTCCACAAGTCGTCCATCCAAACTCAGGCTTTTGTTCCCATCAAAACATAGCCGCTCGTCCGTCCAGCGCTGCCGAAGAAATATAGTAGCAGTATAGTCCTATAGAGAAGAGTTTGAATAAACAAAACACAGAAGCATACAGAATATTAGCTTATCAGATAATTTATGCTCCTTAAAAGTAGTGAGGAAAGCTTTGTTCTATGTAATTTTACAGTGTGGAGTTGATGAGACAACTTACATTTGGCCTATCAGGACATTGCTAGCCATATAAGTACCAACGTTGCAAAGATATTTGCTGACATCTGCTCTTACCATGTTAATCTCTGATATGGTGTCTATGCTGGCTATGTCAAGGCTCATGCCCACTGTGACAGGTCCATCTGGAAAGACATATATTACAGAATTGCACAATTTCCCCAAAATAACCACCATAATAACCATTCACACAAAAAAAGAAAATTGATTGGCACATCATTCTTTATTAAGCTTTGCAGTAGTTTTAGCTTTAGCTTTAGTTTAGTAGTTTACTAAAAATATGGTTACTGTTGGATTACTTCCTATCACTTTTAATGGAATATGTTCATTGCCTGATATCAATCAAAATGTCTATTTTTCTTTCTAGCACCTATAGTATGATTAAACCCTATGATATGAACCTATGAACCCTATACCCTGTGATAGTAACACACAAAACCCGTTTGCTTAGCTAGCACTAAATGTTACGCTGCTTTCACAACTGTGGTTCAGTGCGACTGCTTAGACAAATGTAAGACATCAGGGTCCAGAAAAGATTCCTAAGCGTGCTAATTTTTTTCAATTAGTGACCTAAACTAATAAATGAATCTAGGTAGTTCAGTCATGCACTTTTTAGTTATTGTTTTTGTTGTTGAGTTACAAACAAAAATGGATCCCCAGTCCTTTGTGGTATTTGTGTTTGGAGTGGCACACAAACATATATTTTTTAGCAAACCATTCCACTGTTAAAAATGGTTCTAGTGTAAATAAATGCAGACATGCATGATCACCACTGAAGTAGGTTACAGAATAGTAACTGAGAGGGGAAAGCATTAAACATTAAATTTATTTTTATACACATCCATTTACAGTTTAAACTCATTTGATCAAATCGACTCTTTACTGAGCAATATGTGAAAAATTGCAAACAAACACATACCTATTGCTTTCTACAGTTTACTAAAGCGAAAATACCTCTAGTATAACACCAACAAACCCAAAGAAATATGAAATATTTTAATATCTATTCTGGTACTTACTGTCAAAAAACGGTCTGAGATATTTGTTGTAGCCCTTCATAAGTTTCTGTATGGTGGGGGGTAAGACGTCCCCCTCCTTCATATCGGCACTGAGCAGAGAATTCTCCATAGTTCTGTGAGAATACATTATAATGCAATAATGTCCAACATGCACGATTTACAAAAGGAAAAACCACATCACAGAAGAACAGGAGTATTCTCAATGTCTTGGCTGCTGCTGTCTCATAAGCCCACACACCTAGAGCAGCCATGGGTTTTACATCAACAATAGGTGGCAGCTTTACCAAACTAAACAAAAATACATGATAACTGATCAATTTTGGCACTGATTATGTGTGGAACATCTGCCTACATTAATTCTGAGGTGGTCAGTAAGAGTGATCATGGAGTTTAGTGTACCATAAGCAAATGCAATCATAGGTATTTTAACTTCTTGCATGTAGTTTGATCATGGATTTTAAGAGCCGTCATACAACGTGTCATTTTTTTGTCTCTTGATGTTAGGAATTGCATTGGGATGTTTTGCAATGAGAAACTGAATATTTTCAGTATAATAAAACACTATATGTATAATTATTGTACATACAGGAAAAGTTATTATTACGTTTATAAAGATGTTTGTTTACAGGTTGTCCTGCAGAGCTGGCTGCGCATCCTAAAAGAATAGAGCAGGTATATAACACAGCTTAACAAAGCCTTTTTTGTTTTGGGACAAAACAGCAGATATAGAGGGGTTTGGCAATAAGACATCAGTGCTGATTGTTTAGCTTTCCAAAGGTGTTGTGGGCTCAATTCAACAAAATCTCTATGAAAAAAAGATGCCCACACTGAAATCCCACTGATGTATTTGATTTCAATCGAAATTATTTCCCAAAAATATTGCTTTCTCTAGTGCTCATTTTGGACTATGGCAAAACGGATATGATTACGCTGTATTCTCTTTTGTTTTTTAAAAAGGAGGTTTGGATGTTTTGATGAACTGAATCTATTTTGCACTCAAAGCAAATATTAAAATGTATACCTTTATTATGTGTTACAATTAACTACTGTTAAATGGATCACACCTTTAAAAAATATGGAGCTTTTAAAGTGCTGTTCTTTAGCCCTAGAATAACCAGAGAGTTGTATTTGATCAATGGTCAGCTTTTGATTGGCAAGATTACTTAGTCTATGGACTTTTGTTTCAGGATGTACATTAAATTACATGTTAATTACTAATTAGGGACAACCTTTTTTAAATAAATCACTATATGTTCTCCATTCATTCACTGACTATGATTGTGATGATACAGTATACTTCTGTTATTCTTTGAAGCTGTTCTCTTTTGCACTACCATCAAATGTGCCAGGGGAAAGTCAGGTAGCAGTAATCTCTGCACTGGTTAAAACAAAACTTGAAAGTTTTAGTTGGGCAGCTCAACTTGTAGAGAAACACAAAACACAGTGTGCAAAAGGAAAATGATGAGACACAAAAGAAGACCAACACAATACTGTCATAAATATTGCTTGGCAGAATGGAATGGAATGCAGAAGAGAATCTTCATATTTGTAGCAAAATGTGCCTTTGGCTTGTTCATAGAAGCATGTACACACAGGAAATCATTTCATCAGAAAGTATCTTTTCTCCCATAATTTCCTTTAGGTTTTCTGTTTCCGTAAGAAAATCCAGCGCAGTGTTTTCAATTGAATGGGGTCACTATTCCACACCAAAAATATTTCTTTCTTCTTTGTAGTTATTTACTGCAACACACTCCTCTGCTGTTGAGCTCTGAAAGAAGTTCTTATTTCTTTCATATTGTGGATATCCAATGATAACGTTGTGTTTCAAAAACTTCCATGCAGTAAAGCAACAAAAGCAACACTAGAAACAAACGAAATTGGAGTTCCAAATGTTTTTAAATTATGAATAAGTAATGATTCAATGCAAAGGATCCAACAGCCACATTGTTCAAAATAGGCCTCTCCTCCTATGTGAGCTGTCGGCTTATTGAAAGGTAACAATAGCATGACTATGTGGCAGTGTGATTAAGACAGACAAAGGTCATTGAAGGGCCAAACTCAAAGAGGGTAGAGTAAATTAACAAGTGGACACAAAAGGATGGTAATGTTACGTACAAAAGATGAGAGTTTAGTCGGTCGGACTGGGTAAAATAGAATACGATCGTTTCAGATACAGAATGGGGACAGGTCTGTAAATGACAGCAAAGGATAAGGGGGGGGGGGACAAATCTGAATGATAAATATCACAGATTTATATGCATTGCATTCTCACTGACAAAAATATACATGAAATTGTTAAGACTAGCAAAATATAAGATAGATACACTAGCTGAAAGGCAAGTCAACTATCTTTAAAACAATAGTTTGCTTTTTAACCCTAATCCACAGACAATTCAAGGACTCTAAAACCAGGATTATCATTTATATTGCTTTCTGCACATTAAGCCTTGTTTGTATTTTGCCCCCAAAAAAAACACTTAACTTGCCACATCAAATTTATCTTCTTGGTGGAATGGGCTATTTCGATCTGCCTCATTAGCGGGATCTAAAATGAATCATAAACCGATTGTAATCATAAGCTGTTATGTCTGCATGGTCCTAACGCAGTGCAGGATGCATTATGTAATAAGGAGAAGTACTAACTAACCAGCAGACCGGCCTCTCTTTAAAAAAATTGACAATTAAAATGTACAGTGAACTAAAAGACACGTTTTTAGTTAATTGTTTCTACATAGTCATAGTTTGTAAACAACAATTTCATCACGTTTTGAACAGCATATTGTATTTGTACTTTTAAAACAAAACTAAAATGAAATAAAAATTACATGAAGATGATCAAACGAAAGGATTTTTTTAACAAACTGTCCAGCTTTGTTTGTTTAGCAACTGAATTGATTGATCAATTTGTATTGCTTGATGAATAACTTACATCTTTCCCTAAAATACATCTTTTCAAACATTATAAAGTTCTCAAAATAAATCAGCAGGGAGGCTGTAATAAGTCTTTAGATACTGTGGTGCTTGCATGCTCTTAACAATGCATTAACAGTAGTTCCAGGTGGCTTTGCCATGTCATGTCATGAGGTTTGCTTGCGTACACAAGCTCCCTGATGACCCAATGATCATTGGACTGAGAGCAATGTTTTGCCTGCTTGGTTGGGGGACGTTTTGTTTGGGCTTACATGATGCACATGATGCATTTGCCAGTAGGTATTGGACGCAAGTCAACAATGGGTCTCCTGACAGAGGCTAGTCCCTCTGTATGCCACATTTAATGTTTCATCTCAGATCATTGAGGCGTGACATTATCCTTTAATGTGTCATGATGGTTGCCACATTTGAGTCACATCCTCTTAAATGTGCTATTTATCAAGCGCAGAGAACTATGCCACATATCGAGAACCCCTCACTTTTATTCAGTTCATTGGATTTTTATGGCATCAAAGGGTGAACACTATAAAATATTGGCATGGTATGCATTCAACATGGGATTCCAAAAGAAAAATGTCTGACGGGAAAACAGTTACAAATCAATGTCTAATTCCGGAGCTCCAGCACAGTTAAAGCTACTGTAGAAAGTCAGGGAAGGAATGAAGAAGTGACTGATGATGACTAATCGTTAGTTAGACCAGGCCAAAAATGCAATTTATACCACAACGAAGAAAACCACTCCTCACCAAAAAGGTTTACAAAATGAAAAGTTGACCTTCCTTAAGACTTCTGGAGTATGTATTATGGAGAGATCAGTCAGCATTTTAAATATGTAGCATAATTAAGACCAGTTTAATTCGTAGGCATAAATTACAT
>JAVQJS010155152.1:0-14807 GCA_036024795.1 Galaxias rostratus
CCCCCCCCCCCCCCCCCCCCCCCCCCAGGTGTTTGTCGGGATTCACAGGGAATCGATGTCAAGCCACTGTGCCTGTGAGAGTCATGAACCCCAAACGTATGTGCCCTGAACTGAACCCAAACCCACACGCCGCGCTCTCTCTGGTGTTTTTCTTCCCCTGGGTGGGGGCAGCGAAGGGGGTTTGGGGGGGGGGGGGGGGGTGGGTCCAAAGTTCCACTCACTGTGCCAGCCGTAACCAGCTTTAGACAGCAGGCCAAATTCTCAATTAGATGTGGGCAGGTGTGTGTGTGTGTGTGTGTGTGTGTGTGTGTGCGGGCACATTTTAGAGTCTTCTAAAATGTTGCTAGAACACACACAAACACCCCCCCCCCCTCACACACACACACAAACACAGTCTGGCCATAGTCCTTTCATGTATCCTTTGTCTTCTCCTGTCTATGTATCTAAATTTATCTCAAATTGAGTTCTGCATGCTGTTCACACAAATTGGTCCAATCGGTGGGAATCTTTACGGGAATCAGGGAGCATGATCCAAAAGATTTTATATCCTGGCCTGAAACAATGATTTGGACTTTTCTCTCCTGTTCGGTCCTTGTGGATGAAGCCAGATGACTGTTTGTGGGGACCCTGGCAAAGGGGCAGAACTGTCCCCGCCCCTGGCCCCCACACCCTGCCCCCCCAACTCACAACACCAGCGAGGCGCGTCGTGGGTCTTTCAGAAACTCT
Source organism: Galaxias rostratus (assembly GCA_036024795.1). Lineage (NCBI taxonomy): Eukaryota > Metazoa > Chordata > Actinopteri > Galaxiiformes > Galaxiidae > Galaxias > Galaxias rostratus. The sequence goes on from JAVQJS010155152.1 coordinate 727, forward strand.
GGTGTCCCCCTCACTTTTGTGTCGCTCTCGCTCTCTCTCTCTTTCTCTCTCTCTTCTCTCTGTGACTTTTTTGTTTCCGCTCTCAGGTGCCCAAATGAATTTACTGGTGATCGCTGCCAAAACTACGTAATGGCCAGCTTCTACAGTACGTCTCTTTTCTCTTCCTGTTCTGTGCTTTGGATTGGAGCATGCTCAGTCAGCGCTACCTCTTTCGGCTTCGTTTTTTTTTTTTCTCTCCCTGTAATGGCGTTGAGGTAGATTACGTCACCATTTTTTGGGGGGTGTCGATTATGTTGTCATGTACGTATCCCCATACCTGCTCCTCGCATGTTGAAAGAGTCAATTTTTTGGGCCTGGTTTAGTTTGAGTGTGGAAGCGGCTTCGAAGCCTCCTAGCGTGTTGAGGTGTAGTGGCACTGTTGGCTTTAGCATCAGATAACACACGGGGGGGGAGTAGCTGGCAGGTAAAGACAAATGGCTGCCGCTAGAGCAGGCGCTGCCTTTTTTAGTGCACTTAAAGGCAGAGACATCGGCCGCCAGACGGCAGGGTGCACTGGACGGAGGGTGGCAAACGACACCACACACAGCCCCCGCTCGGAGTCTGTCAGCTCGCGGAGCAACTCAGAGACGTGACGGTAGCGCGGGAGCGGAGGAATCGCCAACCTCAACGAGGAAGGCATTCTAGTCGGGCTGGTTTTCTTATGGTCTGGACTATGACAGGACTTTGGAGAAGTCAATTACAGGGACGAGGTGCACTCCTCTCCTCCCCGTGTAGCCCGGTCGTTTTGAAGAGTCACTGTTGTTTTGTTTTTTCTTGGCAGAGACGAGCAGTTTGTCCGTGCGCCCATTATCTCTGCAGAAATGGCCCAGTGCCAGAGCTGATGCAAGAGTAGACATGGCTCCTGCGGCTGTGTAGAGGAAGGAGGAGGAAGAGGAGGGCGGAGGGGTGCGATTTGGGAATATAGGGAAAAGAGAGCGACATGCAACGTTGCGCTCTCCTTTGATGGTCAGGAAATGACCATAACTCCGGGAGTACAGGGTGGGCGGAGCCATAACTTAGGGAGGACAGGGTGGGCGCAGGCAATATTTATATGCCATCAATGTGTAGGTCACGCGGCTAGTCAGTGTGTGTGTGTTTTGTTCCCCCTCTCCTCGTCCCCACTCTGTCGCTGTCTCTTCTTCTCTCTGCGGGAAGGTAGGGGAATGTGGAGGTCGTCCAGAATAGGACGGGAAGCTGAGGTCGCAGCGTCAGCAGTTCAGAAGAGCTGAGGGAGGACATTTTGTTTGTGCTTTTTCTTCACAGCGCCGCCAGGCCTAAAAAACAAATGGCAGTTTTGAGTCAAGACGAACCCATGTCTAAACGGATGCCGCCTTGACCCCTAAAGAGTAACTTTAGAAAAATTAGCTGCTTCGTTATCAAATGTTCATATTCTGAACAGGTACTGCGGCGAGAAGCACCAGTCAAACAAGGATATTATACGCACATTGTTTCTATTGCTACAAAGAAGTAAGCCAGTACAGGATGTCCTCCACGCTATAAGATCTTCCAAAACGAATATTCCTTAAGAGTGATCCAACTGATTGATGAAGAAAGTTAAATACATCTTTACTCTTAGTTTGATAATGGATCATAGTGGTAAACTATGTGGTAATTACAGTATGAGTCGCATAGCTTGATCAAGTACAGCGGTTGTTGTCGTTAACATTATAATGGAACCTATATAATGGGCTCGCTGGCCGAGTGAAAACACTTAAGACCTCCGACATAGGACAGACGCGTGCAGTGGCCGCTTTGGATGACATCAGCGTTCCGTGTCACACATACATACCAGTGAATTTCTTTAAAGGGGCCGTCGGCCTGGAACAAAGGGACGTGGAGTTGCTGTTTTGATGTGGATACTTCCCCTCTGTGGGTGCAGCCATTTGTCATTTTGTCATGAAATCGATAAGTTGATGTGTCACGAAGGTCACCTCGCACATTTATTTATGTCGGGTTATTATATTCTGTAGTGCTTACAAATGGCCCCAGCCAGGTTTTGAACAGCTGTGGAAAGTACACGTGTTTGTTGGTTTAAGGTAGCTGTTTAGTCACAAGTTAGCACACGTTGTAGCTCTGTGACTGATGTGTCGTGGAACTGTAAAGAGAGCCATGAATGTAACATGCAAAATATCAGTTATTATTTGAAAATATTTCATTTTGCGTTTCTTTGTTTATTTCTCTAAACTTATTTAACAGGCATGGGTGTTGATGCGAGTAATGAAAAATGAGAACTTGGTATGACAGATAATTTTGACCTCTACGTAGACTTGCATACAGTAGTGCGTGCGTGTGTGTGTTTTGAGAATGACTAAGTGCATGACGACCCTCACCGCATGCTAAACCTGTGAGGTGCGTAGACGTGTTTGTTGTAGCGTTAGCTCACAGCGTTAACCCCCGTTTCTAGTAGCCCCCGACCCGTGCCGCTCTGGCGACAGTCGTAGCGTGTTGCAGATTAGAATCGTGTGGACGTTTGCATATTTGCATGCGCATGCCACTGCACCGAATGGCGTTCGTCGCAGTAATAGTGCGTTGCAGATCGACGGATTCCCTCGAATGGTTATGTGATTGACTACTCAATGCATTTAGGGGTTTCGTTACTACAAACACTGTATAGTTCTAGATCTTCAACAATGACCTGGTAGAGAATTAGTTTCGGGTTTTGCATATCAGTGTTTTTTAAAAATATTTTTGTAATGCAAGATTCTGATCATTTTAATGTATGTACCCAGTACTGAATTATTAGCTTTGAAAGGTATTTTTTTCTTTTCTTTTTTTGCATTGGAACTTTTTCACATAAATTATCTTAAGAAACCACTGACTAGACAGGTGCTAAGAAATAAGTAATGCCGTTCTGAAAAATGATAACCCCTCATCTGAAAAATATTTTTTTTCTTTCTTTCTGCACTGGCAGAACATCTTGGGATTGAATTTATGGGTATGAATCACTCCTTCCTCCATAGTTTGCATAGACGTAGGACTAGAAGCTTGAGCCTGCTCCTCCTCTTCCTCTCTTCCAGCCGGTATTCTTTATGCCAGCGAAGGGATCCCTGCAGCTATAACCTTAAAACACAACCAGCGGCTCGCGCCATTAAGAGTCACACATACGACACGCAGACAGCGTTACTGATGCTGAAGGTTTTTAATGCTGCACTTTGAAGTGATAGTAGACACAGTGGGAAGCACTGCATCGTTCAGCGACACACACACACACACACACACACACACACACACACACACACACACACACACACACACACACACACATAAGTGCACTACACATAGGAACAAGTTGAAAACGGTCGAGTGGTTATGCTGTCTGTGAAGATCCCTTCCACCCCCTTGCTTTGCATCTTCCACCCCCTCCCCTTCTCGCTTTTTTCTTTGACCAAAACAAACTTGAAGTTAGCATGTAGCCTGGCGTCGTCGCGTAGACTGACGTCACCTTTACCCCCCCATCATTTCATCTCCTTCGCCCTCTTCATTCCTCCTCCCTCTCTCCTCCTTCTCTTTCCTTCTATATACGTGTCTCTCCCTCCATTCCTCCTCTCCCGTTGTCTCGTGGTCTGACCCCCCGTCTCATTCCGAGTGTTGTTGTTGTTGTTACTTTTGTTGTCTCTTTTAAATGACGAATGCTCATTTCAAACAATTGTCCTAATGATTGTTTTCATTTAAAAGAATCGCCGGCGTTGTTTGTTGGCTGGACATCTGACACCTGGGCGAACCCCCCCTTTGTTCTCATTGGACGGTTCCCACGGCACCTTATTCACTACAACATCATTTCAGTCCCCTTTTAACGATGCCGTGTGCATTGTTTGTTTTGTTACACACATGCAAAGGAACCACTAAACTGCAATCGCCTTGATCCCAATACTAATCCCAGGTGTCTTGGTCCTTGGTCCAACAAATAATGTTGCATTGTTTGCGATATTGGGATTTTAACAATAATATTTGAATGAGTCCGATTTTTAACTGTATGGTGAATGACTTCTGTTTTTATTAAACGTTATTGTTTTACTTCTGGGCTGGTAGATATGTATTACAGAGGGATAGGATTACTGAGACTGCCCTTGGACTAACACTTCCAAGTTTCCTGCCTGTCTGGCTACCCGGCAGATCTGTCTAGTCACAGATCAATACTTTAGATTCCCACCCTCTCAGTAACAGCCATACTAATTAAATGTCTTAATTTAGACTGTGTGTGCGTGCGCGTGTGTCGGACGATTGTGAATGTATATAACCTCCATCTAAAAGCAACCCGTGTGTCGTGTTTTTCGGGTGGGGGTTGTTGACATGGCGGCGGGGGGACAGGCCTGTTGCATGTTGTGGAGTTTTAAGAATGCGTTGTCCTCTTTTCCAGAAGCTGAGGAGCTGTATCAGAAACGTGTTTTAACAATAACAGGGATCTGCATTGCACTCCTAGTGGTGGGAATCATGTGTGTGGTTGCCTACTGCAAAACAAAGTAATTCACGTCACATTCTCTATTGCTAAGCCCCAAGAATCGACTCCCACCCACCCCTCCCTCCCCGCACACGCACACAGCACCATGCACATACAGATACACGCACACAGACAAACACAGAGCACACGCACATACAGACACATACGTACCACTCACTCACTCACAAGTTGTATAATTGTCTGATTCTGAAGATATACTTAGTTATGCTAAAATCAATCAGTTATATTTTGAGAGAGAGACTTGCGACTTTTCTCGCAACACCAGCTTCCCCCTCCACCCCAAACCCTCGCCCCACCTCGCCCGGCTACCTCTCCCCCTCCCTCCCTCCCTCCCTCAGACATATAGATTCAGTGTTCGCCCCGCCTTGCTCGGCCCCCTCCCTCCCTCTCTCTCTCTCAGACATTTAGATTCAGTGTTCGCCCCACCTCGCCCGCCCTTGCTCCCTTCCTCAGATATTTAGATTCAGTGTCCGCCCCACCTCGCCCGCCCCCTCCCTCCCTCTCAGACATTTAGTTTCAGTGTTCGCCCCACGGCCGGTCAGTCTGACGATGCCGTCTTCCTCCCGAACGAAACAGGAAACAGAGGAAGAAGTTCCAGGATCGTCTGAGGCAGAGCATCCGCAGCGAGAGAAACCACATGGCCAGCAGCGCAGACAACGGGGCCTGGCCGCCCGCCCCTTCCAACCCTCCTCCTCCTCCTCCCGAAAACGTCCAGCTCGTCAACGTGAGTCCGGCTCCCTCCACTTCATCCTCTGCCACGTCTTTAATTCCCCTTATGGGAATTCTCCCGACTTGTTGATCTGTCCACTGTCTTCATCTCTTTGGAGTCCTTTCATATTACAGTGTTGCCTTAAGCATTCTGCTGTAGTTATACGCATGTAATTAATACAGGATCAGAAGTTACATGATTATTGACTCTCGTTTTCTAATATTTTGGTTGTCTTCGACGTATGTTCTCATCGGCAGCAGTACCTGTCTAAAAACGCGATGCCCGCGCAGCACGCTGTCGAGAAGGAGAGCGAGACGTCCTTTTCCACCAGCCAGGACACGTCCTCCGCAGCGCAGCGCTCCACCACCGTCACCCGCACCGCCAGCCAGAGGTGAGGACGTGGCCCCTGGGCCTGACCCGAGCTGACCGCCGTGGACGTCGCCCTCGACCGAGTGTTGGGCGTGAACTCTGACGGTTCCGTTCGTTGTTTGGTCCGCCTCGTAGATCGGCGACCGGTTTTTATGTAAAGAGCTGCGAGAAAAGAATTCAAATGTATTCTTATCATCATTCTATATGTCCAACATAGAGTTTGAGAAGATGAGCAGAAGGATATCCTGCCTGTAGCTCCCAATTCTGCATCTCTGTGGTGGCCCTCTCACTCTCTATCTCGCTTCGTCTTTTCTCTCTTCCTCCCTCTCATTCACTTTCTCTCACTCCGTCTTTTCTCTCTTCCTCCCTCTCACTCTCGTTCTCTCACTTTGTCTTTTCTCTCTTCCTCCCTCTCACTCACTTTCTCTCACTCCGTCTTTTCTCTCTTCCTCCCTCTCACTCCGTCTTTTCTCTCTTCCTCACGCTTTCTCTCTTTGTCTGGGCTCCTGCTTTTAAAAAGCCCCCAGGGCAAGTTAACATTATGTTAAAAGCGTTTTCTTCTCATCTTCGTCTACGTGTCAGAACAATCTGAGGACGTAATCCCTGGTCTCCCTCCGTACCTCCCTGATCACGGTATCCAGGGCCCGTTGCGGCCCTTTAAGAAGCTTTAAACCGCTTTATTTCTCTTAAGCAGCCAGGGGACTCGCCGTCATGATTCATCCCTGCCGTGTCCATGGCGACACAATGATCAGCATTGTCCTGTGTGAGCCGCAAATCACTTTATGCGCTGCCTCATGGCATGTCATGCCCTGACTTGGGCCATGAAATACCATGGGGTAGAGTAGGCCATGTCTGCCTTGTTACAGCTTGCACATGTTTGTCTGTCCGTCCGTCTGTCTCGCCTTATTCTTTAATTCCACTCTCCACGTCTCTGCCCACCTCATTGCCTCCGTTCGTCTCTTCATCCCTCCGTCTCCTCCTCTCTGCCCCCCTCCGTGTATGCAGCTGGACTATCGGCCGCAGCGAGAGCGTTCCCTCGGACACCCGCTCCGCCTCTGTGAGGTCATCGGCCTCGGGCAGCCAGCGGGGTCGTCTCCACGGCACAGCCGGCGCCAACGGGGTCAAGGCCGGCGCCGCCTCGCCCCGCGCCTGCAGTGACACTCCCATTGATTGCTGCAGGGACTCGCCCTACAGCGAGAGGTACGCGCGCACACACACACACACACACACACACACATATACACACACACTCACACTCTTTTAAAACACAAACAACGTTACACACGCGTGCACTTTGAGGAGCGTGTGAACGAAGGTGCCCACTACAGTGTCGAGAAGCTAAGAACGCTGCCTTGCTCATGCACACCTGGTGATCTAGCCACTCATTAGACAAGCCCAATGTGGCAAAGTGCTGAGTCTAAAGCTCTGGGCTCCACGGGGGGGGGGGGGGTTGGGTGTCTGCTTCACTGTGCACAGTGACTGGGAACTGCAGAGCCACCCAACCCAGAGGAAGGGGAGCGTTCCGCCAAAGCTCTCTGAAAGTAGGCTGGTCTCTAACCCCGCGCCTCCCAGAAGCTTTTGGACTCGTTCGGAGCCTCGCATGCTCCTATAGACTGAGGCCAACCCTCCGGGAGTTGTCACCAAAGCGCCGGTGCTGAAGCAGAGGAGGCACTTACAAAGTGAATCAGGTTTAGAAACATCGACTTCTTAGAAACTCTTTTGTGATAAGGAAGAAAAGAAGAAAAAAAAGCACCTACAAATTTTTCCTTTTAGTTGGTTTATTATTTCATCATAAGTACTAGTAAAACCTTTGTGAACCTTTTAGCAATTTGGGATACTTAAAATCCTAAAATAAGATTGGTCCCGGAGCCACACAGACCAGCTAAGGTTCGGGTTTAGAATCTTACCTGTCAGTTTGCCTGTCGACCAACGCTGACGTGCCTCCGCCCGTTCTCTTCCCTCCCTCTGACAGGTACGTGACGGCCATGACCACGCCCACGCGGCCGTCTCCCGCCCACCCGGCCCCGCCCCTGAGCCCTGTGACCCCCGTGACCCCGGGCACCCCGCCGTCCGAGGCGTCGGCGCCGCTGTCCAGCGTGGCCACCTCCGTGGCCGTCACACCCGCGGCCGACGAGGAGCGGCCTCTGCTGTTCGCCACGCCGCCCCGCACGCGCGACCGGCAGAAGAGGAACTCGGCCCACTACAACCACGGCCTGGAGGCGGCCAGCCCCCCGCCCAGCCCGCTGGCCGCCGTCCGGGACGACGACTACCAGATCACGCACGAGCACGAGCTCCGGCAGGACGGCCCGGGCGAGGCCGGCGGTCTGACGGCGGCGGCCACGGCCGCCCCTCTGGCTGCGTCCCTGCATGGCTTGCCTCAGAAACTGACGGGCAACAGCAGCAACAACAACAACGGCCGCCAGGCCAAAAGAACAAGGGCTAGCGCCGGGCACCGAGCGGCGGACGGCGACCCGGGCAGGAGCGGCTCGGAGAGCGAGACGGAGGACGAGCAGGCCGGGGAGGACACGCCCTTTCTCAGCCTACAGAACCCCATGGTGCTGGGTCTGGCTCTGAGCCTGGAGGTGGCGCCCTCCTCCTCTTCCTCCTCCTCCTCGTCCTCTGACAGCAGCAGGACTAACCCAGCTCTCCTCCTGTCTCCGCAGGACGAGCTGCAAGCCAGGCTCTCGTCCGCTATCGCCAATCAAGATCCTATTGCTGTGTAAAAAATCCTATAGGAATATCGCTTCAAATCCTTATAATATAAGATGGAAATTAACAAAACAAACAAAAACAAAAAAAAAATAGAGTCACTATTAAACCTTTATTTTCTATAAATTAAGTATTTGAAGGGAGGGGAGCGGGTGAAGAACTTTGAACGTTCATAAATAAAACTTTTATTTTAGCGATGTAGTGAATAAAGTCTTTTTTATAAATAAATAAACATTTAAAAGTGTACAAATATGTTCAAGTCACGGAGCAAAGTGCCATACACTAGTATGTAGCTATGGGTCACAGTATTTCAGAGGAGAGAAAAAAAAAATATCAACGGTGCCTTTAATTTCAGTTTAGTGTGCTTAAGGGAACTTCACCATGACTCCAGCCCATATATTCACAACTTTCATCCTTCTGGTCAACACCCTACTGGACGACAAAGAAAGACTCTCCACCAGCACTGGGCATCAGTAACTCCTAGATCTGAAAAATGCAATCCAGCACCAAGGATTCCAAACTGTAAGATCCGTAGAAAAAGTACAGTACTTAATCTTGTCAACTTGCTTATGTGTGAAAGTGCATGTTTTCATGTATGTGGCATTGAATGGAATTCATCAATGCATTGAAAGAAAGAAGAAGAAGAAGAAAAAGAAAAAAGAAAAGCAAAAGCACAACAAGAAAATGCTGTGCTCAGTGCTCGAGTTTTACGAGGATTCAAAATGGATGCAGGCGAGGAACATGTTGGATTCAATACGGATTGGAGACGATGTGCAGACAGAGGTTTGCAAACGACGGCTCGATTGTTGAAGGTTAACTCGCTATGATTAGATGTTTGTATCATTTGATGCGTTGATGTTTCACTGGGGTATGTGGTTGAGTTGTGTGTCTATTTAATTGAGTCACAAGGTAATACAATATATGTTCAACTCTCAAGCCATGAAGCGAGATCAATAATAATATTACAACCCATCAAAATCTGTGTTACTTGGTTATCATTGGTCAAGTAATACTGTGGTATAACATGTTGCCACAAATGTTTTTTAGCGGACATTTCAGGAAGATTGAATATTTGGTCACTTGGTCAATCACAGGTTCCTTATTAATACATTTCTGGTTATGCACAAGTTTTTTCATATTTCGATAAGAATGGTGAAAGCATTTAAAAAAAAAAATCAGCTGTGTTTCTATTATGTTCTTTCAAAACTGCATTTCATCTTTCCTAAATTCAAATGTTACACTTTTCAAAGTATTCTTTTTGAGCTGATATGTTGCGTTTTGCAAATAAGACTTTTTTTGTATGTAAACTTATCTATTTGTATTATCATAAAACATTTAACTATATTTTATTATAGGGTATTTATGTTTTATCCCAAGGATACGATAATGAGTCAAGTTTTGACGCGAGTGAACTGGGAAAATATTTATGGTAACTAAGAACCTGCAAAAAGACTATGATTAGCGCAATTGATGGGTGGTGACCAGAATAAATGGGTAACATTCAATCAATATCAATGATTTTCCTCTTGTCCGGGAATTCCTATAATTAGCTTTTCACAAGTATAACAAGCAAGTATGTAAGCTTTTTTTTTTTTTTGCCCCTGAAGTTTTCTTTGTAAAGGTTGGCCCCGTAGAAATTCAAACAGATATTTTGTATTATTTATTTATTTATTTATTGTCTATTATTTATTTTTCGGGCCTTGATATGTTTTTAATTCAGATTATATATATATATATATATATTTTAATCAGTGTTTTATATATTTTGGTTGGTATATTTGAACGGATTGCATTTTCTAACATATCGCTAGATATTAGGAGCTCCTCCCTGTAATGCCTTCTATATGGGAGTAAACATTTGATCTTTTTAATTTGCCTCCGGCCATTGGTAACCACTCTGGTATTCAGCACCCTAATAAATGGAAATCATAAACATACATGGTTATGAGTATACTTGCCCGCTAAAGACCAGATGAGTGAAGTACCAACCCCCGTGATGCGTTTGGTCTCTAAACGTAAGTGTCTGTTCAGTTTAGGTACAAACACGATGAAACGCTTTGAATGCTTCTTTTTTTTTCTTCACTGTAATATAAAATGTTTTGTGCATCACATTCTAAACACATGTCTGTCCTGAATATTGTACAGATTGTAGTAATCACAGTGATATATTATTTTCTGCAATTATAAGTATTCTGCAAATCCATGGCTTGACAACTTCAATGTGCTCAGAATGATGCTTTAAAAAAAAAAAAAAATTAAAGTGACTGCTAATATTCTTTAAAATAATAACACACTTTTGGGCAGTTAAGAGAAAAGCTGTCATCTGGCTGTACGTGCAAGAAGTTACAGGCAGGAAATGAGCATGCTTGACAACACAAGGCCAAACACAGGAATGTTTTCGCACTCAACATGCAATCTGATCATACGTGTACGTGCATGATCAGAGATGCTGGCAGTCAATGGCAAAATGAATCACTCATTCAAACAATGTTCCCATCCCATTTTTAGCTGTGGAATACATAGTGTGTGGAGTAAAATCATCCTCAATGTCTCAAATCTGTTCTGAATCATTTTTTTTATAGTGTATGACATCAATCTGCAATGAGCACACAAAAGATCTGTCACATAACCTACAGAACATCACGTTGTTCTTTCATTTGAAAACGTGATTCTAAAGATAAAAACAGACTGTAAAATATCCACTGTATTGATTTTGACAGCAAAATTAGTATCGACAAAGATTTCTTGTCCTGCATGGTGACACGTTTTCTACCAAGGGTTACTCAGTAACAGTAACAAACTGTCAGTTTCACCCACCATGCCTGGGCATGTTCCCCCATCCAAGCACTATCCTACTTTGTCAGCCCACATTCCAAACATTTTCCTTTGACGTAATCGAAGAAAGGACCTGCCCATGGTGTACGGCACTGGGTAGTGTTTGGTGTGGGTGACGGTGCAAAAGAAAAGACCATTGTACTTTGGTCCCAGAATAACTTGGTTAAGGTTATCACGCTAAACGTTAATAATTAACTAGCCGACCACCTTTACCCTTCTTTCTGAGTTGACAGGAGGTAAACTGGTTGTTGGACATAGGGCTGACTGGGTGGGAGTCCTACCACCCCAGATTATATGTTAAAACAGATATGAACTCAGGGCACAGTAAACTTAAGGCATACTTTGGTACAAAAACGAAAAGACAACAATATCGGACCTAGCATCTTTGATATCTAATGTATCATAAAATAAATAAAAAAATAGGAGTACATGAAATCGCCCAAAATCCTAATCTACACTGAAACTATTCTAAAGTCAAAATGTTTCAGCAGATGATCATAAAGACCCTTTTTCAGTGTATTCACACGGAGTAGGGGAGCTTGTTCTAGGCCAACCCAGAGGGAGCGTATCGAGAACCAACGCCAACAGTGAGTGTTATTAGACGGGGGAGCTGGCGGTATTTGCCAGGCAATTCAACAAGCCCATGAATAATGCCCGAGCCCTGGCGTACACCTGGCCAACCCCTGCAGTGGAATCTAGGCTAAGATGAACCACCAGCCCGCCCCTCCTCTACCGAGACAAAGTCATCCCATACGAGAAGAAGGCGGCTACGGAACGACCTCATGCAAAATTAACCTTTTCTTTGGAACACGCGGCGCCGGAGTCACGTGGTGACTTCCCCGTTGACACCAGCCCTACTACAACCCCATGAATAAATAATAAAAGCAGAGAACAGGAGGAAGTGGAAGGTTATACAAACACCAGATGATGATTAAAAAAGAAAACATAAACAGACCGTGTTTTCTAATTAAAATGTTCTGAAAAGGGTCAATGTAATCATCCCAACACTGTATCAATGTAATCACATACTACCATCACTACTTACAGAATTAGGGACACTCCTTTACTGCTCTTCTCTAAGCTTGCACTTAAACGATGCACTATACACAAGATTTATAAAAGGATTGCTCAGTATCTCATTTCTAACATGCATAACACACAGGAATTTTACTGTATACCATCTTCTCCATTTACGTGTGTGTGTGTGTGTGTGTTTGTGTGTGTGTGTGTGTGTGTGTGTGTGTGTGTGTGGCCCATCATCTGGTGTTTAACTTGTCAACGTGCCGGCCCCTATGAGCAACACGAGCCGAGGCATCACGGTCCTCTTCCGCCCACTAAGAGTCCAACGTGAACCGTGAGTCATACTGTGTGACCCATGTTCCACACATACGATCAGTGCCTGGTCCCAGTTAGGAACACAACCGGACAAGAAATGGCCTGTTGACACTAGCAACGCAAAGTTTCCATAATGTACGCGATATCTCGTCGGCCCCTTTGGGTTAAAAGAATTCTAGGATGTTGTGATGAGAATTGAAATCAAGGAATCAAAATCAACACACCGTTACCTAACGAGGCGAAAAAGGGAAGTCGGGGGTTTTCTGGTTCAGCTAGTCACGCTTTACCCCCCGACTCGCTTCACTGACCCTGGGCATCAGAGAACAGGAAATACCTCAAAGGAAAGGACCAGCATTTAAGGCATTCACCTTCTGCATCAACTGCTTCTATGATAAACCTCACTTTTCTACACCAGACTGAATGGCTTAACCATTTCGGACGCACCGCTGTGCTCGCATCTGTTAGGGCTTTGCTTGCGTATTCTATGTCGTGCCCTCGCTTGTCCCCTTAATTATGCATGACTGTGTGTTACAACACGTCATACTGAATGCATTGGAGATCGTTTAGAACACCTGGCATCTCCTGAAGTCCATTGCATAATTGACGGACATTTTCTCTTGGCGTGATAACCAAATCTTGTTTGAGAGGCATCTCTTTGACATAAGTGACTCAACAAGTCACGTGATAAAATGCTGTTCGACGCTACCTCCAGCTTCGCCAGGTGGCGTAGTTGAATTTGAGTGCGAGTATAACAGGCTAAGTATGTAAACATAGTAATGGGTGGACAATCTAATAGTGTGTCTCAACACCCATAATATTATATCACCTTTTGTTAGGTAACCGCTGTCTAACCAAGTAAGTCCAACTGAGAACAAAGTCTCTTTTGTACTGGCAACCTGTGACCTTTTAGGGAGAAACTAACGCCAGTGCCTTGGTCAGAGCACTTGAAGGGAGGATTAGCCCTACACATGTGTAATGGTTTTCATTCCACCTAACTATTTAGTATGCCAAAAAAAGACATAGCAAAAAGATATAGTAAGTCCCAACATACATACAACCTTATGCCAGAATGCATACAATAATACTGTGCAATAAGTGCAGCCAAAGTACCTACCAAAAAGTCCAGAAAAATAAAAGGAGAATGCAATTTGAGTGTCAGTGTTTCCAAACACAGGCTGGCATTCTGTGTGTGACAGCATACGCTGCAGCCAGCACCATGCACCAGACATATTGGTGGTCTGAATGACCTATTGTCTATGCTTTATAGAGTCTCTCGGCTTTGAATCTCACACTTTTCAAACACGTTTCTACGTGGAGCCTGGGAGCCTTTTCAGTGTCTCAGCCAAGTCATAAAAGCGACATGTTATTTACATAAATATATAAATACTGGAACAAGGCCCATGGTATCCCAAATGGTAACCTACGGTGACTTGCCGGCCGTGTAAAGTGGGAGTTTAAGATTGGCGGATTCCTACATATATACATATAAAAAAAAACTGGAAAAAAAATAGAGGCCCCTCAAATAAGACTGCCAAGAGTGATGTTGGCACTACCCATTTCTAAACTCAACATGATCCTCAAGTGTGAAAGGAAACAACTTGTTCTTGGCACGGCCTCTGTACTCCT
>JAVQJS010155167.1:0-12700 GCA_036024795.1 Galaxias rostratus
ATACACAGTTTTGGGAACTATTATGAATTGGTACTTGTGATGTTCACTGTTTATGTGGCTATTTGGTGTAATCAACACTGAGCTGATTGTTTGTGTGTAGTTATTGTTACCTTGGTTAATTTAGTGTAATTTTACTATGTTTGATCTACATGTTCTTGTTTTAATTAAGGTTTTATTTTTTTTTAATAAATGTAGTAGTTCCGGATCCAAAATGGGTCTGATGAACTATTAATAACAACACAATACAAGTGCCGTCATGCCTTTTGTTATTAATCCAATTTATATATTTTATAAATTCAAATGTATTCTTGTAAAGTTAATTTTAGAATGGGTAACGAAAGACATTTTTAATTAACTTTTGAATTGCTTGTCATACAATACCTATGTAAATGTACTGAGAACTACTTGAACATATAATTTATTTTTGTATCTACCTTATGTGTACACATTCTCTTATTCTTACTCTGCATTACCAATTAGCATAAACCAAAGTGAATGTAATGCAAATGCTCTATTATCCTGCCTATATGGTGGTCCATATAAATTACTCTCTTTTGTTGAATAGTGTCTTTTTTATGTTGTCTGGGTCCATTTCCTCAACGAAGGTTTTGCCAAGAAGCACTATTTGTATGTGGTCTCTTACTGTGTTGCTATAACAACCTGGCAGTGGAAATAATGGACAATTTGTACTGACTAGACTAGCCTTTCAAATTGTATGACATACATCTCCCTGCATAGATTGTAAGCTTGGGGAGGTAAACAGCGGTGGGCAAGAAGTCTGGATACTGGAGATTAGCAGCTGTGCCTTCCATAAATACACCAATAAGCGTCCAATTACAAAGCAATGTCTCTGGCGCCTCAGTCATGGGTTTGCTGTTGAGCAGTGGTTATACATTCTAAACTCAGCTGGAATCCCACAGACTACATGCTGGAAAACTCGAGCCAACTATGCCAACCTGCTGTGTCTTGACAAAACTTGGAGAGTGCAGATGCTAATGTAGTCAAGCATACAAGTAGAACAGAGGCTGATTGCAACTTAACACTTTCACTTTTCATATGCTTTCTCTCAAGAGGCTACAGTTGCATTTTTAAGCTTTAGTTGTCATTAATAAAAATGCCACCCAACTGGCAGCTTGTGTTTGTGTGCAAAAATATAACAAATCATTTGTCTTTAACTATCATGGGTCAGGGCTCTTAAGCCATTTCATTCCACTATTTTTACATATGGTTTTACCCATGCTTATTAATGTAAAATGTCACATTTCAGAAAATTTATCTAAATTAGCCATTTGTCCAATGTTTGTATTACATCAATACAAATACAGAAATATTAAACATCAAAAACATGTTAACAAACAGTTTCCACGTTCCAATGCCTACCTTCTGAACTGATCATAGACAAGGGACAATTTATGGAAGCCAAACATTCACTAATCTTCACAAATATTTCAAGAAGGGAAATCAGATGCTCTTTAAGTCTAATTGGGGTTGGATCGTTTTAATGTAGTTTTATCATTTATCATCACAACCACCTGTCGGCTTTCAACCTCCTATTCCCTTTTGCCACCTCCCCCTCGGGGCCCAAGAGTCAAACAGGATGAGAGGGGCTCTCAGTTGGCTAGAAGGCTTTTGTCCGAACACAGTTCACTTTTGAGTTGCCAAGCACCACCCGGTTGGAATTCCAGTTTTTTTTTTTGGACTACACAACTGTCGACTTCAACATACAGCCTACACAACGATGGAAAACAATTTTCTCAAATGGATATTACTTATTTGCATGATGAGATCTGGTAATACATGATTATGAAGATAAACTGCTTTTGTTACTCATTAAATGTCTTTATAGTTATACATTCTTTTACATACTTTGTCATTCAACGCACAATCCAAGTTTTAGCGCAAAACTGTCGAATGATAGTTATAGTTTTGAGTTTTGATGTATGCAAACTTTCCC
This sequence comes from Galaxias rostratus, assembly GCA_036024795.1. Classification (NCBI taxonomy): domain Eukaryota; kingdom Metazoa; phylum Chordata; class Actinopteri; order Galaxiiformes; family Galaxiidae; genus Galaxias; species Galaxias rostratus. The sequence continues at coordinate 1,955 of JAVQJS010155167.1, forward strand.
TAAAGCAGGACAGTTAATAATTATTTTTTAAACATTAATGGTGTGCGTATGTGTTTTTGTGAGTGAGCCTCGTTACTAGTGTGAGTGTGTGTTTGTATGGTATCGAGTTGAGATGTGTAGAGCTTCTGCTACAAAACGTGATAATGGTGATAATACTACTGATAAGCATCGTAAATTTGATCTCTCAGTCACAGGGGAAGGATGTTCTCTCCTGATCAAACCCTCCAGAGTCGTAGTTCAATTTGGGGAGTCTGTGTCGGTCAGCTGTGAAGCGTCCCGTCCTGTACGGGTACTTGGCTGGGAATCAGCCATTGGGGCAGCGCATACTCAACAGGACCTCTCCGTGCAATGGAAGGCAGACAGTCTGATTGACTGGATCGAAGAGCCTATTTGCTATGGAGTTTTTTTCACTGCCCCAAGACAATGTGAAGAGAAACTCAACCTTGTCCTCTTCAGTAAGTTAACCACTCTCATCCTCTGGAAAGCTTGAAACACTAATTATTAGCTGATTATTTGCTCTTCGCTCTCAAGCTGAAAGACACATTTCAATTTACTTGTTGCATTGGACCAAAAATCTACATGTAAAACAAGCAAATAATTTTCCAACTATATATGCAGCTCACAAACCATAGAAATTGAGTAACTGAAACAGCTCCCTTTTAATTTTTCTGCAGAAGCGCCAGATGTGGTCACCATCACCGCTGTGAATCACACAGGTCCAATGCTGGAGGGGAAGGAGTACCAGCTTCTCTGTGATGTCCAGAATATTGCCCCAGTTCAATGCCTCACCTTGAGGTGGTACAGAGGGAAGTCTGAAGTGTATAATCACTCATTTGCAGACCTTACACAAACTTCACCAGTCCAGGTGTCCTCCATTCTACTGATTACACCAACTAAAGCTGATGATGGAGCACAATACAGGTGCATGGCCGAACTGGACTTGGGACCAGAAGGACCCCATCCTCCTCCTACTGTGATTTCAGAGGCTCTCAATGCCACCGTACATTGTAAGTCTCTCAGTACTTCATTTATGTATCGATAATAGGAACATTGATGTGTTGGATAGTCATTAAAGTCCTTTTTGAATCTTTTTAGATCCCACAGCCCTCCTCAGTCCTGAACCAGAAACACTGGACCTCAACCAGGGTGAAGAAACCACCTTGAACTGTACAGCCTCAGGAAATCCTAGTCCTGTATACAGCTGGCAGTCTTCAAATTTTCCTGAGAAGATGGAACAGGATCAAGCTGTTCTGACGTCCTCCTCGCTCCTCCCAGGGACCTACATCTGTACCGCATCCAACAAAATGAATAAGCAAAGCAAGCAGTTCATCGTCCAGGCTAAGCCAAGAGGTGGGAGGACATAAAAAGGTACAAATTCTTATTCTGAAAAGATATTTGCGACTGTGAACAAATGCATTCATTGACGAAACCTCAATTCAGTTAAAATGTATTTTACTAAGGTCTGTAAAAACGAGGGATCTCTTTAAGGCACAGATACAGAAAGAAAAGGGGCCACAACGATGGTAAGAACCAAGAATGTTGATGCTTCTAATACTGAGAAGTAAAGAGAGGAATCCAAATATTATTAAATAATTTTGACTAGATTTAATTCCTTTTCTTGTGACAGGTATAACACAGCATGTCTTATCATCCAAACTATCTCATGGAGAAAACGAGTTGCTTCACAATGGAGAGAAAGTCGCTTCACATTTTAAAGCATTATAAATACTGTGATTTTTATCTGATTTGTGGGTATTTTAACATAACTTATACTCTTTGTAGGATGTTGTCTATTAATTCATTTCCAGTTACAACCTATAGAGCGGATGTAACCTTTCATCTTGTAGTAGCGTTATTTGGAAGGCTTGGATGGAGGGTACACCTATATATTGTATAAGAATTGTACTTCACAATTAATGTATTGGTATCGTTTTATCAGTTTTGTGCATTAAGAATGTTACATAGATGCATATTATAAGCTAATAAAATGACACACTGTACTCAGACCTTATACCCGTATACCTATTCAAATGAATATTAATGATGGTTGCAATTCAACCCAATTATTTAAATTTTACCCACATTCAAAGCATGTTACATATCAAAGACTTGGCTAAATGAAATGCCAAGGATGAACGCACAGTGTTAACATATTTTGATTGATAAGCAAAGTAAACATTTTGGTAGACTTATTCCATCCTATTTCCTCCTCACTCTTAGAGAACCCCCGCTGTCTTTCTCGGTGTATTGAAGTGGACAGCAGTAAACATTTCAGTAACACAAAACATGCGTGGGTAATTTGAAAAAAAAAAGTGGAATCGAAAGATTTGATCAGAAAACTCTTGTTTTGACAAGGGGTCTACGTTACGTCGGTAGTGTTGCGTAGATACGTTAATCCGGAAGTTCGACGACGGGATATTTTCTAGAACAAGGGACTGCCTGATGCTAGAACATATCTAGTTTGGGTTTGGGGCGCTAATGTTATAAGAGCCCAGATATTACATCTCACGATCGTCTGTCAACTGTAACACGTCTGAAAAACTGTTGTCAGGTTTATACGAAAAGCCAGGCCTTATAGTAAAGAAGCTAGTGAAGTATTACCGGAAGCTTGCTAACGTTAGCCATGTCAAGAATTGACTACAGCGTGTGGGACCACATTGAGGTATCTGATGATGAAGACGATACTCATCCAAATATTGACACACCCAGCCTTTTCAGGTGGAGACATCAGGTATGCCGTTCGGTAAAATCTTAAAATTACCAAAATATGTGGCTAACGTCAGTGCGTTGTTGCTTTTGACTTCATTGTTAGCTAGCGTAAGATTTAGTCATGCTAGTTTAACCTACGTAACATTGAAGCTTTCAAATCTCACCTGTGAGACTACCGTTAAAGCTCATATGTCATCTCAACACTTAGCTACGAACAGACCGTTTACAATTTTTTTTTTAACGTTACATGTAGCTGTATGGTTTCAGTTATATAGCAGCATAAAGCATTAACAGACGGTGTAGTATTTTATAAACGAGTTATACTTAGGGTTTAAGCTTCATCATAGTTTGTATTGATGGATGGAGAGCTGTAAGCTTCTGTATTTGTTCCCCAGGCACGTGTCGATAGAATGGAAGATTTCCAGAAAAAAGGCGAAGACCTGGAGAAACAACTTGCTGAGAGCAAGCGTAAAGTGGCAGAGGCACAGAAAAAAGCAAAAGAATTAGCCAGTTTAGCAACAGATGATGCCAAAGTAGAGCTGAGCAAAGCCCAATCTGAAGAGAAAAAGCTGAAAAAAGAGATGCGGGAATGTGAGAAGAAAATGGAGGAGTTCAGGCTGGAGGAAAAGAAGATGCCATGGAATGTAGATACATTGAGCAAGGAGGGCTTCAGCAAGGTGAGTGTTGTTATGGACAACAAAAACAATCCTATAGCTGCGACGACAGTTTCTATGCGTTTATTTCCTCTCAATTTGTGTCTTAGAGCGTTGTTAACGTCAAACCAGATGCCGCGGAGGAGACTGAGGAACAGAAAGAGCAGAAACACAAGACCTTTGTTGAGAAATATGAGAAGGAGATCAAACACTTTGGTAAATCTCAATCCTAGCAGCTTGTTATCTTGATATTGTCATTGGAAAATGTATTTCAATCTGACATTTTTGCAGGTATGATGCGACGATGGGATGACAGTCAGAAGTACTTGTCGGACAAACCTCACCTGGTGTGTGAGGAGACTGCCAACTACCTAGTTATCATGTGTATCGACCTGGAGGTTGAGGAGGTAAGATTAGCATATCATCAAATTGTTTGCCCTAAGCATTCATATTCTCCTTCTAATTTATAAAAGCCACTCATCTGCTGATGCGAGTGTTTGTCAAGGAGTGCGTCACGGATCCTAGCTGTACCCCGGAATTGACAGAAAAAGTTTTTGCCTTTTTAATATTTTTTAATTTGAGCTCCTTCTCTTCTGCTATAAAGATTGTTTGGACAACTTAAATGTTATTGACTCTGAAAAGACACAACTTCCTTTACAATGGTATTTCAAACAACCTGTACATTTTAGCATTGTGTCTAAAAACTAGTACAAAAGGAAAGAACCCAACACGACACGAACATGGCAAAAAAAAAGGAAGCCATGTAGATAAGACAGATATGAGGAACATACAAACTGCTTCCCAGTGGCAAGCAACCAAGTCAAAGATAAGAAAAATCTATGGTTAATGCGGAATAATTCATATTATAAAAAGGAATGAGTTAAACTAACATAATCCTAAAAAAGATGATGGGTATTTTCAGAATTAAGTTATATTGGATACCCCTATGTGCTTAAAGATGATTTAAAAGGCTTTTAAGAAATTTAAAGACTACCTACTATCACTACTGTGATTCCTTTATAGAAACATGCCTTGATGGAGCAAGTGGCTCACCAAACCATTGTCATGCAGTTCATCCTTGAGCTTGCAAAGAGTTTGAAGGTCGACCCCCGTGGGTGTTTCCGTCAGTTCTTTGCCAAAATTAAGGTGAGTGTGTTCTCGTGGGCTTCCTGGATACAGTTGACTATTGGTATTGCATTTTTTGTGGCCAACGCCATGTGCTGCTAAACACATTCAATTTATTTTTTTGTAATTTATTGTAGAAATCATATTTGGGGGTTCTTCCTTGGTTAGAGCTTAGAAAGAGTAAAAGGCTTTGTGCTCAACAAATAGTTTGGAGGTTTTAAAAAATGTTCCAGTGATTCTCCGGACTGAAACCTAATTGATATTGACACTTATTTGCAAGGAAATGGGTTTACAAAATCAAAATACATTTTGAAATAGCTTTGTGCTGTGAAAATATAATGCAAATCGCAAATCTCCAAGGTAGGCATTACTAATACCCAATGGCAAATGATCTAACCAAGGTGTGTCTGTCTGCAGACAGCAGATCAGCAGTACCAGGATGCTTTCAATGACGAACTGGAGTCATTTAAAGAGCGGGTACGTGGCAGGGCAAAGATCCGTATAGAGAAGGCCATGAAGGAGTATGAGGAGGAAGAGCGTCAAAAGCGCTTGGGGCCTGGAGGACTAGACCCTGCTGAAGTATACGAGACTCTGCCAGAGGTTAGTCTGCTGCTGCTTGTTTTCCACCAGTACATTTTTTGGTACATTTTTGACTGGCGTATTTCAGATATTTGATCGGGATATTTTTTTTCTTCACATTTCCAGGAGATGCAAAAATGCTTTGATGACAAAGACATCGCGATGTTGCAGACCGTAATCACCAAAATGGACCCCACGGTAGTTTCTTTGATTTTGTGTACTCTTTGTTCCAATAGACCTGAAGTATCAACAAACTTGAATTGATTCATGCATTCTCCTTGACGTTTTAGGTAGTTGTGTTTTAAAAAAAAAATATATATATATATTTATCATGATTTTTTTTCCCAAGGAAGCAAAGTTGCACATGAAGCGATGCATAGACTCTGGTTTGTGGGTCCCCAACTCCAGGACCGATGATGGAGATGAAAAAGAGGAAGATTGTACTTATGAAGAGGTGAACCAGGACGTAGAGGAAAATAAAGAGTGACCAACAATTGACTTTGACGATATTACCATTTTCACTTACATACTCGCTTGTATTGCTACTCCCAGTATAATATGTATGTTTAGGTCATTGGCAGTGCTGAACAATGAATTAACTTCTTCACTTCTCAATGCTTAAGGATTCAGTTTTTGCATAACTTGAGTGGCTGCACAACAATGTTTTATGTGTCACTTTCTTCAAATAAAATAGCCATTTCCGTTTCTTAAACCTTTGTTAAATTCAAAGTTTATCCTTTGATATTTCTTTGTACGTTTGTCTCTTCTTGAAATTGTTTGTTAGCTTGTGCCAAGTTAGTTACAGGTTACGGGGTAAATATGGTAACAACACCACCACTTTTTAATAGAGCAGTTGTCGGTTTGCTCAATCAGTAAGGAAGAGTACACTAGACTACAGAATGTAGTTTTAAATTAATAAAATGTGAGACAATTGAAAATTAATTAACCCTTGTGTAGCTTTGGCATCTTGTACACCCCATTCCTTATAAGTGTAAGAAATTACATGCCTAAACGAAACCCCTAAACCATATCATAATATTTTAATATTTTGCAGAAACAACCTGTTTCAAACTTTGAAAGAAACATCACAAACTTTGAAAATTTGGGTTGGCTGGAGCCCATCCCAGCCGACATTGGACGAGAGGCAGGATACACGCTGGACACGTCGCTGGTCAATTACAGAGACATACAATAACTCACACGCATTCACACCTATGGACAATTTAGTCACCAGTCGACTTACGTGTTTTTGAACTGTGGGAGGAAACCGGACACTAACACGGAGAACATGCAAACTCCACACAGAAAAGCACTTGGGTCAAGGTGGGAATCGAACCCAAGACGTTCTTGCTCTGAGGCAACAGAACTAATGACTGAGCGACCGTGTTACCATTCTACCCTTGCACTCCCCCTGCTGAAATAAAAGTATTAGCGTAAATACTCCCATAGATATTATCGTGCTTTAACACTGAGCAAATCAAACAATTATTTAAATATTACAAGCGGATGACGTTCAATGGGAGTGGCCCCAGTTGTTTTTCTTCAATATTTTTTTTTTCACCCAGTGAGCTTGTCAGCTTGTTACGTTGAGCAGTATCGTTTCGACTGATAATGGAAAGGGAAATACGTTGAAGATATTTCCAAATGTGCATCAGTAAACTAATTCCTTATGCTTCTTCTACGACTCTTTAGGACACATTAAGTGGTAAGGTACCCACATCTGGCTAATGGTTTAGAATTGAACGACTTTACTTATAAACCAGGTATTAGTGAACATGTAAATGTTTCCTGTAGCTTATATAAAGGAAGTGAGCTGCACTTTTTTATTGTCCGTTTATTAGATGTCGGTCGGTAAACTGGCTAATCTTTCCTACTTTTCATTTGCGACATTAAAAACCCACACTAACAAAATATTGATTAATTTTATAACCCGTAAGCCTACTGCCAATTATACTGTTTGTTTACCAAATATGAAGACAAGGAAGGCCGCTGTGATCACATTGTTCACTATATGTGACAATGACAGTAGAATGTACAATATTGTTATATGTTTTCAAGCAGTTGATTGTTATAAGTCTATTTTCATGATCTGGTAATGTCTACAATGGGAAAAAATATTATAGTCATGTTGGGTTAATTGCATTATTTGTATTTTATGCCTAAATTAAGTTTTATTCAAAAAGTGAATTTTGAGTTGAATTTACCGCAATTTCTATCAATGTAATCTAGCTCTATCAGTAGGTAACATCGTCCATGATGTCTGGCCGTGGAACCAAAGCAGTGCACAAAGATCCAAGCCATGTTCCTAGCAGTCAGGGCATCCACACATTCCTCTTCTGGACCAAGGAGGAGGAACATTACATTTCACATACGGAAGGCAAAGTAACAGCAGAGGAGCTGTGCATCAAGGCTGCTCAGTTTGTTGGTAAGAATATGCGATTTGTTCTTGTAAAGCTTGAAACACTGGAATGTTGTTTTCTTGAAAAATGTAGGTCTCGTTATAGTAAAAAAAATATTGAAACACCAGAATGTTGTTTTGTTCGAAAATGTATGGATTTTGTATGATATATGGTTCCCAGACATGTGTCACATTGTTGTGTTCACTTCAGGGATCACTCCACTCTGCTATGTCTTGTTTGCTCTCTATGACCCATCAACTTGCTGCTGGTACAGCCCAAACCACCTCTTCAGCCCTGGAGATGGTAATTTGGTCCTTCACTTTCGAATGAGGTTAGTCAATGTTAATATCGAGAAAAGAAAAATTCCTCTAATTTGCATTTGTGAGTAAATGCTTTTTCCGTGCTGTTGGCCTCTAATTAATCTTTTATTTTAAAGTAAAGGAGACGTATCAGGCATTACACTTAATTTTGCTATGTTGTACAAAGCTACCATTTCCCCCTTCCCAACTTGTTGCACAGATGTTCGCTCTGAATGGGTGGTAGCCTCACCACAATAGAAAATATCACTTTGCATGTAGTGTCTAGCAGCATACCTTTTAAAAATAGTGCACTATTTTTTATTAGCCAGAATGAAATAAAAAGCTGTCCTGTACACAGCTATTTGTTATGTGATTGTGAAGTGGAGTTGCTGTTTCAGCCTTACCATTAAGCTTCTGATTGCTTACTGTTTAATGTCTCTATTACAGTTAAACCTACCTTAACGTATTACTAATTTCTAGTGTGGGTCAAATTCTCTTTTTGCTTCAGATTAGAAGTTCCTGATAGGTGAATAGTATAACTAGAGTAGACTGACAGTGCAAACCTAAATTTAATTAAAGCGTCATTATCATACCATAGGAGCACGTTATTTATGTTTATATATTTATTTGGTTTCCGGTTTTCAGTGTCATTCTCACTCAAGCTATGAATATAAAACAATCAGGTCCACCCAGTTCAGAATTAATTTGCTCTGAGGGTAAGATGCTGCAAAATTGAGTTCCACCAAATGTGCCATCCTTTGAAAATGATGCCATAAGTTCATTTGGTTGTCTGTTAGCCTTTTACCACTGTACTTTCAATTTATTTGAATGCATGCTCAATGGGAGTGTTGTTCTTGTTTCCCTCAGGTTTTATTTTCGGAATTGGCATGGGCTGGCTGAAGGTGAACCCACTGTGCACCGCTATGCTCCACGAGGAGGAAGCGAAGAAGGGGGCTGCCTTCTGGAAATGACCTCCCTTGAGTACCTTTTCTCTCAGGTTCACTACACCTCCCTCATCTAACTTTAGTCATGGGGTGGAAACGTATGTTCTTTCCATTTTACAAACTTTAAATTCCCGCCTCTGATTTCCTTCAGGCAAAATATGATTTTGTAAATGATATAGTGCAAATGGATGATGTTCAAGGAGAAGAAGCACTGTCGTCCTTTAAGAACGAGAGTCTGGGAATGGCTGTCCTCCACCTGTCTTACAAGGCTGTGCAGACAGGGTGTACTTTACAAGAGGTGGCAAAAACAATCAGGTATGGTGACATTAACACTAACAATATTTCAACAATTACGTGTCATTTGGCTAGGTAAAAGTTCAGTCAGAAGCGCATAATATTGAATACTGTCCTTTTTCTTTAGCTTCCTGCATTGCATTCCAAAATCCTTCTACAGACACATTGAAAAAAACAATTTTTTAACCAAGATCAGGATTCGACGTGTATTTGTGGACTTTGTGAAGACCTTCCAGCAACACACTGTGGGAATGGGGCGACTAGGCTTGCAGGAGGTCATGTATAAATACATCTCCACACTAGAGCGTTTGGCTCCTTGCTTTGGTTCAGAGACTTTCTCTGTGTCTCATTTGGAGCTGCGGGAAGAAGGAGTTGGTAGCAGCCCCTATCTCAACAGCGCACACCCCCATATGACCGCTGACGACAACTTTTGTGCAGAGGCCACCCATGAGATAATGGTTTCCGGCATGAAGGGGATTCAGTGGAGGAAGATTTCTAATCAAAAGGTACGGCAACATGGTATGAGCCCATCGTGTTCACAACTTGATGTGTTCGTGATACTAGTGTATCTTTATTGTACAATTTGGTTCGTCTCTCGGCAGGCCCAGGAGAACAATTACTGCAAAAATTATTACTTGGGTTCAAGAAGAAAAAAAAAGCAGCAGCCACTCCTAGAGGATGCCAAGGCTGCCAGCGAATGGACCTCTTTCTGTGACTTCCCAGAAATCTCCCACATAGCCATCACTGGAGCTAATGTGTGCATTACCAGACAAGACAACCGTTTCATGGTCAGAGCACTCCTATTGTTCTGCCTAATGCTCTCTGTTAATTGATACACCCGCGTTTGCATTAGCCAAGGATGTTTCAGAGTTTATTTATTTTGAACTTTTTTTACGTCTTTTCTTGAATTTAAAGTCACATCATAGTGTCCTTTCATGGTGTGATTTTTATTAATAAAATTGCGTTTGTGTTGCCTTAATATAACTGTTTAACTATACTGTTATCCAGTACAGTACATTTGAGGAAGTCACTTCTGACTGTTTGTTTGTAGGAAGTGCAGATGAACTCTAGCCTGCAAGCAAGCTCCTTCGTTTCCCTACTAGATGGATATTTCCGCCTCACTGTGGATGCCCATCACTACTTTTGTCATGAGGTGGCTCCACCCCGAGTGGTGCTAAGTGCAGCAAATGGCCTTCATGGACCTATGATGTGAGTGTCATGCACACACCCACAAAGTACTTGCTTGTTGCTTGTTACATGGTCATTATAAACTTGTATGCATATTTCACAGGGATGACTTTGTGTTGCTGAAACTGAAAAGGGAGGCACTAGATAACGGAGCGTTCCTGGTGCGTTGGAGTGTTCTTGACTACCACCGAATCATACTGGTTGTGCTGAATCTAAGCCAGGTAGGACTGTCCAACCATTTTGGACTTGGGAATTACTGTGATTATTGTGATAAAAAAGATTCCATGTGTACGTGTTGCAGAATGGGCCAATTCACAAGCAATTCCGAATACTCCAAAATGGCACAACCTTCTCGCTGGATGGCTGGGACAGAGAGTTCCCCAGTGTGAAGGAGCTCACCGATAGCCTCAAGACCTTTGTGCTCAAGTCCGGCTCAGATCATTTCACAGTGAAATAGTGCTGTCTACCTAGAGCTGGTGGTGTGTGTGTGTGTGTGTGTGTGTGTGTGTGTGTGTGTGTGTGTGTGTGTGTGTGTGTGTGTGTGTGTGTGTGTGTG
>JAVQJS010155176.1:0-10894 GCA_036024795.1 Galaxias rostratus
TGTCCCCCCCCCCCCCCCCCCGTGAGATTCTGTCGTTTCCAGTCTTCACCTCCTTTCTCGATTTCCGTCCTCTTTCGTTTCCTTCCGGCCCGCCCTCCGTCTATGGCGACGCTGCAGGTGCTGCTCCCACCCCCTCCAACTCCGCTAAGCCCCCCTCCTCTGCCACCACCCCCGGCCCCCCCACCACAGCACTGGACGGGCCCCCCCAGGCCCCCAACCCCCCCTCTAACCCCCCTCCTGAGGCCCCCCCAGTCCCCCCTCCCCCACCCCAGCTGCCCAGCTCCGTCCTCTGTAGCACAGGGCCTGCTGGGTTCAGCACTCCTGCACAAGGTGAGTGTCTCACCTTTGACCCCCCCCCCCCCTCTCCCATATCATTCCCCCTCCTCACCCGTCTCCATCCCTTCCTGCACCTCTCTGCCTGCTCTACCCTGTTGGCATGCTGTTTCAGGTGCGTTCGTCCTGTTTCTTGTCTATTCAGTGTGCTGTTGTGTTGTGTTCTGGGGTCTGTTACCTTTCACCTGGGGGGGGGGGTTGACCTCTGAATAAGATCACAGGAAAATTGAAGTTGCTAAATCATCTTTTTTGCCTCCATGACAGTCGAAAATTGAGAAATGAGATGAGAAGCAAAGTAAATGAATGAGAGTTTGTGGATTAGTTGGCATTTCAAAATGTTTTTCCTTCATTCTGGGATTAGGAAGCTTAAGAGTGACTGAAGTTAGCTGAAGGAACCTGCTGACGAATCCAACCCCAAAGTAGCCACTCAAGATCAAAGTCGGTGGTGTTTTCAAAAGATCAAAAAGAATAATGGACAATTATAGTGGTGAAGTTAACCCAACCCTTTGAATGTCAGTGACAAGGCAATCACTTAGTGTCCTGACACAGTTCAGACAGTACAGACACAGTTCAGACAGTACGGACACAGTTCAGACAGTACAGACACAGTACAGACAGGTCAGACACAGTTCAGTTACCTAGTGGGGGCGTCAGTAGGCTTCAGTTGCGTAGAAGTTTCCTAAGAATTGGATTCCTAAGGATGTTCCCAAGATTCTATCCATTCCATTGTAGCACTTGTCCTCCCCCAGTGTAACCGCCCTCTCCGCAACCTCTGACCTCTGCTCTGTACACCGCTTGCGTCCTACAACACGGGCCTTCTCTCTCCTTATATAAACGCTTGTGGCTTTTTAAGAAACCGCTCTGCCTAAAAACAAGGAGAGGGGCCCTTTTTTAAAGATCCTCCCTTCAGTTTTGCTAGATTTAGATTCCTAAACAGTTCCCTGTCTCCATTTTTTTCCAGGGGCCTCTCAGTTCTACAGTATGAACCGACCGGCGGTGCAGCCCCAGAACGCTCCAGTAGGGGGGAGTCTGCCTTTCCGCCGGCCCTCGTCTGTCACCGGGCAACCCAACCTTCCTCCCAACCAGAGCCAGCTTAATGGTGGGCCCCACTTCAACCAGAGCCAAGGTATAGACAGACGCACACACACACACACACACACACACACACACAAACACACACACACACACATACACACAAGCAGGAACTAACCCAATGCCCACACAAGTAAAACCCACAAGCATGTATTGGTTATCTACTAGGATCCAAGCCCTCCAAGTTCTTCCAGCCAAAGCCTGTCTGTATGCTTTTATATGCAATGCTTGTAGAACGAGCACCTTGCACAACAGTCTTTAATTTAGATTGCTGATCTGGGACCAGTCATTTGGCCTTAATTCCCATTGCTTATCTCATTGTCCACATAAGCAAAACCCTGATTCTAGATCAGCAGTCTCGTAGAGTGCAGGCTTGTAGATTGCAAAATTAACTGGCTTCTCTTGTGTCTTAATTTCACCACGCTCGTCTCTTCGTTTCTGTTCCTTCCACAATCCTTCACTCCTTCTCAACCTTTTACTCTTTCAATGTTGCTCTTGCTCTCACTCTCTCTCTCTCTCTCTCTCAATCCTACTTCTTTTTCTTTTATTTGTCTCCTAATTTTCCTCGGTTCTGTCCATACCTCTCACTCTATCACCTTCTCTTTCCCCGTCCTGTCTCTTTCTTTCCGTTCCTCTCTCTCTCCCTCTCCTCTGTCCATCTCTGCTTGTGCTGTGGTGGTAGCCGGCCCCATGGCTCCCCCGCCCCCCACCATGCAGATCACCCCCCAGCTCCCTCTGATGGGATTCGTGGCGCGCGTTCAGGAGACCAGTAAGTGTTGCCCCTCTGCCCCCGTCGCTTCGTAAAGAAGTCTCCTCCTCCTCCTCCTCCCCCTCCCCCTCTATTCTGAGAGGTTGTGGCTTTCTACTTGTCTATGTTACTCGTTTTATCTTGATGGGACACGGTTTGCACATTCTTTTTCTTCTCTGGACCAGGCGGGTCCATTCCAGTGTTTTCTAAGACGTACAGTTGACCCAGATCTCTTGTAGCATAAAAGTATTCAGGAAATGCATGTTATTGTGTGGTGCGCGTGAGTTCGAGTGTGACACTCGCTGTCTGCACACCACAGACGACGTCTCGCGGTGATCAGGGTCTATACAGTAACCCTGTCTTCCATGCGATTGTCCCTGACTGCATGCGATTGTCCCTGACTGCATGCAGCCGACTCTCCCTATGCGCAGCGCGCGTGCATTGGCATGCCAAAGTCATGACTTTCTAGTTGAGCGAGGTCCTGCTGTCATCACACTATGTGGGAACTCGTCGTCACCATGTATAGCGTGGAGAGAGGAGTTTTGATTGTGAGCTTAAGACCTCCGAAAACCCTTCAGTGTTCCCCCGGAATTCCTCCAAAGTAGAGAATATATTAGTATATAGAGTAAAGTAGAGAGAAAAGTAAAGTAGAGAGAATCTTGTCATTTGTGGGAGTGCATGCCATTTCAATGATGTACTTTCCACAGTGTCAATAAGGCCTGTCTTTTTACCAATCAACTGGTGCTCATTTTGTATCCTTTGGCCACGTCCTGTGTGGGAACCAATCAGAGAGGAGACCGTATTGCCATGGTGTTTTAGGCCCCTCCTCCCTCTGACTCTCATTAAATAGTCCCAACGGTTCCCTCATGGTGTGAATGAAGGGTAGCGGCACAGTGACCAGTTGGGGGGGTTCTCATTGGACTCGTGTCTCTCCCGCCCCCACCCAACCACCCCTCCTCCCGCCAGTCTCCGACGTGCCTCCTCCCCCGCCCCCCGCGGACGAGCCGGTGTTCGAGGACCCCGCCCCTCCGCCTCCCCCGCCGGAGGACTACGAGGACGAGGAGGACGAGGATGAGGAGGAGGAGGAAGAGTCGGCGGTCGTGGAGTACAGCGACCCGTACGCCGAGGAGGACCCGCCGTGGGCGCCGCGCACGTACCGGGAGAACGGTAACGCCCCCCCCCCCCCCGCACACCTGTACACACCTGTCCCAGATGGAGTCCCCCCTCACACAGGAGGGGTATTTAAATCATTAAACAAAGTGAAATGAATGTATTTTGAGCGTTTTTGACGGTTTAGTCAAAGAAACCGATGTGACGTGGTTGAGAGATGTCAAAGGCCCCGCGGTCGGGCCGGAAACGTTTGGACTGAGCGCGATTGGGAATGCCCCTGCCTTTCAGTGGTGGCCATCTACGACTACGCGCGGGACAAGGAGGACGAGCTGTCCTTCCAGGAGGGCGCCATCATCTACGTCATCAAGAAGAACGACGACGGCTGGTACGAGGGCGTGATGAGCGGCACCACGGGCCTGTTCCCCGGCAACTACGTCGAGTCCATCATGCACTACGCCGACTGACGCGCCGCCCGACGAAGAGGAGGAAGAGGAGGAGGAGAGGGGTGGGTGGGGGGAGGATGGATTGGAGGGATATCTAGGGCGAGACCGGGTCTTAGGTCAATGACTTTGGTCCGACAGAGCATGATCATGAGTGTTTTTGATGGGTTACGTGGCGTGTGAACTGAGAATTTTCCCCACAGTGCTCCACTACATTGTACTACTACAGAGGCCTCTCTAGATGTTATAGCCCGTGATGTTTTTGGATGGGGACGATGTTACCGGTGGTAGTAGGATCTCTGTCTTTGGGGAAAAAAAATAAGAGGCCACAAATTTGTTTTCTGCAGTTTTTATTTTCATATATTTGTTTTTTACCAGTTTGACCTTATTTGAAAACCGCCGTAATATATATTTTAACCTTGTGATAGAGTAAACGTTGACCTTGCAGTGCTGGAGTTCTACCATTGAACTGAAATCACAAGTATAACACGGTCAGCTTTCGTCGAGCTGTTGCCCGGCAACACCGATAATTCCAAGGGCGGAAAGTTGAGATACCCGACCTCCTTTCCTGAACGCTGATAGTATGGGCGCTCTGCCCTGGGCAGATGGATGAATGTGGACTACTACTTGACCACCAGCCCCAGAGAGGGGGTGGCGGCGGCCTTTTCCTGTTTTTGTCCTAATTAACACTCCAGAGATGTTTTGAATAGTTCATATTTCTCTATATATAAATACTAAGATAAGAGGATCTCACTCTGGTATAGTGTGAGGTAAGAGAATGACGTGTCTGTGTAGCTGTCTTGTCGGGTGATGTAGCTCTTTTGGTGGTGAGTGCCAAAAAGGACATTCACCGTGAGAGAAATAAGCACATTTATAAATGTCTTAATTTGACAAAACCACGTAAGCTATAAACAAATTTTTTTCTTTTATGGAAAGATTCTGGAAGATTTGGCTTGGCCCTTTCAGTTTGAGCGCATTCTGGTCAGGCTGATTAGGCTTTAAGTAGGTACTGGGCCTGCTGAAAGAACTTCCTTCTGGGTTCCAAGTCACAGGTGGTACCATAATTGGTATAATAACATATAATACAATAATAATATAACAAATGGTAAAATCCATTTGTTTCTTCTTAGACGTTTTTAGCTCATATTAGATCAAAAAGATTAAGGGGAGGGGAAACCAATTGGGATTAAAATGGCGGCCCAGCCCTTTTTTTTTTAACAACAAGCGTGTTTGATTTAGTACCAACACATTGGACACATTCCCAATAGTATATAAATATATACATATATATATCAGTGACGATCGCTGCTTCCCTGTTCTTAGGCCGGGCCCACTTTTGTTTTTAAAAGGATTTGAGTGAGTTGTGATTTGCCTCGCTGGACCTTGCTAAGAAGGATAACCGTTTAAGACCGTAGATTTCTCTGGCCAGTCACCTCTAGGTTTTACTTGCAGCTATCAACGATTTCCTCCACCCTACCACACTCTCCCTTCTTCTTTTTTCAGTTTGATGAAGGTGCGTCTTCGGCAGATGGGTTCCCAAGTTGCTAACTGGCAGACTGCATGTTTTGTGGAAAGAAATATATATATTTTACGCTCTATTGATGATTAATGTCTTAATTTTAGGTATGCCGTGGTTATTGTTTTTATTTTATTTTTGCCCATTGACCCATTTCTTTATTTTTTTTTAAAATAACGCTTGTGCCATATTGAAGTGTGTGTTGGTGTTTGAAGGTTTCACTTTCACATCTGCAATAAATTGGCCAGAGATGGTTGGGTTTTGGAATGAAATTGTTTTCGGGGGTGGGTATAGTTGGTTGATTTGGATTGAAAAGCACATTGCATTAGGAGTAAGTCTGGTGACCTCAAGCCACGGTGAACAGGGCAGCCTTTTTTTGGGTCACGTACACATGAATCTTAACGCTTTTGAGCTGTTTGTGTTGACCCCCCCCTTAAGAACCCAGGTGCATCCAGCTTTTAGTATTTATGTATAATTTTCTTCAAAAATATGGCTTGCTGATGTGAAAGGCCAGTTATGGATGTTTAGAATAGCAAGTCAGTCTCCCAGCTATTCTTTTTAATACCTTTTTTGAAGATACTGCTTGTAGAGATCCACTATTCAAATTATAAAAATAGAGCATGAGACTGTGTTCTATATTTATGATGAAAATGACCGAAGGCTCTTTTAGTTCCTAACAGAATGTTTAATATTCCAATGTTGCCTGGTAACAAAATAAAGTAATTCCAGGAATTAAAGATGGTATTTGCCTACTCAGTGTTTGAAATTGAGTTTAACAATACTTCATACAGTAGGCTGTAAACCTCAGTGTGCTTTTTATATACCGTCTATATGAAGTACATTTATAATTATACCCATTAGCTGTTAATGCTTTATTTGAGGACTCAGTGCTTGTATGTCATCTTTATTTTATATTACAAGTAGGTCTGTGTGTGAGTCTTGCATGCCATTGTTTCTTATCTGTACTGGTGTCTGATAGCAAAGTGGCAAGATCACTCATTCAACGAAGGCAGTCGGTCACCTGTAGGCTCATCCAAAGAACCCCCCCCATCTTACCTTGACGTCTGACAGTTCCCAGGGCTTTAACATCCAACAACGATGAACCGTACATTTTTAAATAGTCAGGGAGGGAAAGTACAGAAAACAATGGAATTCTATAGTCAAAACACCCATTTGTTAATACAACATTTTCAAAAGGATAGCAAAAGTTTAACTGTATATTGCTAGTTGAATTTACTGTTACAATATACTTTTTTTTTTTTCAAGTTAGGAGACGAGAGAGAAAATGAAGTAATCTTTACCAGAGATTGATACTTTTATTTTCATTCTGTGGGATTCACCGTTATACCTGCAATCACAGGACATCTCTGGATACCAAAATAACAATCCATAATGCCATTGTGTTGCACAGTTTAAGTGGATTTGCGGAAGTATCTTATTTGTAAATCATGAGAACAAAGACATTAAAATTATTAAGATTTATTAGTGTGAAGTGTAATTTTCTTTTTTTTTTACATTCAAGCTATGTACAAGTTAATGCCACAAGCCTCAATTTTTCAGAAGCCTATGTGGTGAGATTTTATCCGGCTTGCAGTGCGCAGGTTACAGCAGGTAGAAAAATTATACTCAGCCAGTGTCATGGGAAAACCTTGGAACCACCATTTAGTTTCATGCTAGTCATAATCATCTTCGTTGGGTTTAGCGGGTGCCAACACGCGAAACCTTTCGAAACGGTAACACATAACTAAAGCTACATCTCGAGTTGATGATACCAGGTTTTTCCAGGACACTGTCGCTATGCTAAGAATGCATATACGTACATCAGCAGTTGTACAATAGATTGTAACAATGGTCAACCCCTTAAACAAGAGTGTCTAATCATCTGACTTTTAAATTAGGGTTGAAACACTTCGTTTGTGCTTACCGTGACACTCCTGAGGAGTTGATTCAGGGAAAAAAAGAATAAAAGTCCCATAGTATAGAAAAGCTAAACACTTGATTCTGAGTCACCCTGTTGTGACCCGGTATTTTTTTATTTATTTATACGTAAGTGAAGAACACATCGGTGGAATACCCCACATGGAACTGATTGGAGGGGGATGGGTCTTAACATTAAGAAATGACTTAAATCTAAAGTCTGTCACCAGTATTTTAAAAAAAGAGGGTAAAACGCTGGGTCAAGACGGCACAACGATCAATCCATTCAAAAGCTACTCGGCGATTGATTTTAACCTGCCTGGCTCGCACACTAAAGAGATTAATTGAATTGTCATAAAAATCCAAAGAAGCTTGCAAGCCCTCTCTTTGACTCCAGCCAGGCCAAAAAGCCAACACAAAAAAAAAGAAGAAAATCAAACTGTCGTTTTCAATACTTTGAATGGATTCCAACGACGGTTCTGAACCCAGGTTCTGCTACGGAATGACGATCAACGATTGACAGGCGGCGACGGGAGGACAGAACCGGCCCGGCCAGTGAATGAAACTGTACAAGGGGGGGGGCGGGGGGGCCCGCTCTGACACTAGAAGATGCAGCGTTACCTCCTCCCTTCCCATTGGATCCCAAAATCACCGATCTAACCTAACCGGATTGGTGTAAGCTGTGACGTGATGGACACGCTTACACCCAGGACAGAGCCGTATAATGATCATTACACGACTCCTCCTCTCTCGGTCACTTACGTCGTCGTCAAGCTACATCTGGGGGGTTCACCCACCAAGGAAGGAAGCAGGAAAGTATTCATTTTCAGACTATTCAAAGGAAGATCCGTGGGTGGGGGGTGGGGGTTGATGGCGGCCGTTGGGATCCCAAACTACTGCTCACAGATCATCGTCTCGACCACAAACTTGTTTTCAAAGTGACGGATCTTGTGGCAGTTCAGAGCCTCGCGCTTTTGGATACCTGGAGAAAGAAAAAAAAATAGAACGAGAGTAAAAAAAATAAAAAAAAAGATTAGTCGGTTGGTAGGAGTCTAAAATAAAAAATTAGAGTGTTTTGTTTGATCAAGTATTCCCATTGTGGTCTTGTTCTATCCTATCGACCAATCAAAAACAACGTAAAAGCAACATAAAAGCCTTGGTTTCTGATTCGGGTGCTAGATTTATCAGCTCAACTTTAAATCTAACAAATAAAACTAGACACATAGGGGCAGCTGAATAAAGGCAAACTAAATTAGACGTATATTGCATAATGGATCAGTATGCCCCCCTGATACTTCATTAACCATAGACTTTGTGTCAGTCGGTCGGTCAGTCAGTGAGTGGTAGACGCACCAAAGACGGTTTCTCTGCGCTCCAGTTTGAAGGTGTCCCGACCCCGGCAGAGGCTGTAGATGAAGAAGCCGAGCTCCTCCACGTTCTCCAAGCGCTCCGTCACGATCATCTGCTCGTGAACCAAATAGGACTGGGGCAGGTAGGTCCCGGCCTGGAGGGCAGGAGGAGGAAGAGGAGGAGTGGGTCACACACACATACAAAAGCGAAGAAGAAACGTTGACTGGCGGGAGGGTAGAGGCACGCGGTTCTTTTGGTACTGAAACTCGTTTTAGGAACCGTTGTCCTATCTCGAAAGCCGTTCTGAGGTGTTATTTTAAAAGGTAATGAGTTTTGAATGACCCACGTTTACTTTTCGAGAAGCTTGCTCTTGAATGTGTATTGTAAGCGAGACGGATGAAGTAGCTAAGGTTCCGCAGGGAACAAGAGTGGCACATTCTTATACTTGGCCATGGCTGGGTTGCGGTTGGTGAGGGAAGAAAGCAGATTACCTTGATGTTGACTAGCAGCTCCAGGAAGTCTTTCGGGGGCATTACAATGGAGGTGTTGAGGGGAATAACGTAGCACTTGTTCAGGCTCAGGTCCAGGTAGGCAGTCAACCTCTGAAAAAAGTCAGAGCAGTCAATATAAACAATACAACAAACGATACCCGATACAACAAAATGTGTATGTCTGGGTCTAATAAACGTAACCAATATATAAAAATTTAAGAAAATACACTTTATCATAAAAACATTTGAATAAACACTGACCGTCAGCCATTTTGTCACAAGTCGCTTTTTAAAACATAAACAACAACAAGGTCAACGTGGGGAGGTGTGTGTGTGTGTGTATGTGTGTGTGTCTGTGTGTGTGTCCTTCTCACCCTGTTGAAGTCATGGACGATGTCTGCGGGGTCGCTGTCGGAGAACTCTGGCACGGGCACGTTGATGAGCTCCACCTCCTCCTCCTCCAGCACGCGAATGCTCTCCTGGATGTGTCGGAGCTGGGCTGGCAGGCCATGCTCTTCCATCTCGGGCTCCAGGATCATGTAGTCCTCCTCCCTGTAGTCCACGCCGCAGAAATACACCGGGTCCTCCTGACGGCAAACCACCGACAGGCGTGAGTACACGTTTAAACTAGAACTTTCTGGTATTTTGTTGCATTGTGGGTAAACTATTTTTGATAGGCACATGTAAGAGGGATAACCGTCTTAATCGGATCCACCCCCTGGCGGACACATTTGTTTTTGTTTGAATGTAAACAAGTTTGGGGGGGTTAAAACTGTTCTGGCGGATACCACAGAACCAGTACAAAGACACAGGATAATAAAACCCAACACTAAGAAACTTTAAAACGGAAACCTAATACGTTTAAATTACAACTCGAGTGTAATTTGTCGAAAGTGTTTAACGACACTGCAACGTTTTTGTATTTGACTTTTTATGATATTAAGTATCAGGCGGGTGCTCCGGTTTCTTTCCACAGTCCCAAAACATGCAAGTTAATTGGTTCCACTAAATTGCCTGTTAGTGTGAACATGAGTAGCTGTCTGTCCTTATGTGTTAGCCCTGTGATACACTGGCGACCTGTCCAGGGTGTACCCTGCCTCTTGCGCTGAAAGGCACCAGCCCACTCCTCACTCTTTTGATCCTTAGTTAATTTCACTAAGCCTATGATTTAAGAACACAAACACATGTTGTAACGCTCACTGTCTACTGTTAACAGACGAGTACCTGACCTCAAGGAGTCCCCTGGCATGACGCTCGTACGGCAAACCACGCCAGAACTGAAGTACGGCGCGCGCAACGGAGCGGACCGCTTTTGAACCACGTTCACCTCCGTTATCGAACGAAAATAAATAAAATAAGGGAAACTGTAGTTCCAATCCCCAGCTCCATTACCTCTCTCACAGACATCCATCTCTGTCGGCGAAATGGCCCCTAATGGAACGGGCTGGATGGACCGAACGGCTCCAAATGGTGTGGAAACATCGACTAAAAAGGGTCCCCTCATGGTTACGGGCGAACGGACTAAATGGCACTCAATGAAACTAACGACCGGAGAGGTTAGTACGACAGTCACGTAGAACGTAGCGATTGCATAAATCGTACGGTGCGAGGAATTTATCGTAACATGTTACGTTGTCACACAATTTGTTTTTGCCCGTCTTTTTATTTGCTAAACAATACAGTTACGTGCTATTGTATGACATCCTTTCCACTGTTAGACATTATCTGCAGCAATTTATTTGTTTATTTTTTTTTAATCTATTGATAATAAAAGAAACAAAAATCAATAAAGTGAACTCCAAACCAATGAGGGCCGAATATTCATCCCCAGTTTACACTTCAGTACGGCTCTCTCTCTCTCTCTCTCTCTCTCTCTCTCTCTCTCTCTCTCTCTCTC
>JAVQJS010155186.1:0-12241 GCA_036024795.1 Galaxias rostratus
GATTGGCGATCTGTCCAGGGTGTACCCCGCCTCTCGCCCTAAGTCAGCTGGGATAGGCTCCAGCCCCCCCGCGACCCTGCATAGGATAAGCGGTTCTGACAATGGATGGATGGATGAACTGTCAGCGTCTGGGGTTAGGCCCAATCAAGTTACATTTTAATCCCCCAAATTCATTATGGCCCATTATACCTCTATCAAAAAGCACAGACAACTTTGTAAAAAATAACGGTATCTATTTGTGGTATATTACCTTATATCATCCGATGTGCTCAGGTAGTTCTTGTCTTATGTCTGGGGATAGGGGAGTGACACCAATTGAAATGTTCACCTGGAACCTTGCAAAGCTAAAGAGACAGCGACATGTGAACTGGATCAGTGGATCACTCACCAAGATAACACAGACAGGGTGGGTCATGCAATGCAGTTAAATATATAAATACACACAAACACAATATCATAAACAAAGGCCCCAAAGAGTCTAATAGGGGCAGCCACGATGAAAGGCCATGATCCATAGCCCACGGACAACAGTAATAGGATTAGGAGAAGGCTTGAGGGAACATTGCAGACCAAGTCCAATGCCCTGTTTGACACCTTTTGTACAACGGCCCCATGACACTGTTCAAGATACCCAGGGACAAAAGCTTTTTTTGAAACATTGTATTGTAGCTACAGATACACCCAATTGGAGAATGCAAAGACCAAGTTCCGCCACAGGCAAAATTATGCTCATATATTCTGACAACTCAATCTTAACTTTTAGATATATCTTTTTTTTTCTGTACTGTGTAAATCTGTTACCAGAGTAAAGATATGATGATAAGTTTTATAAACCTATGATATTTGTTATGAACCAAACCCATTCTTTGAATGTTTCTGTGCATGTCTGAGCATTATGTGGTTAAAGTAAGCTGCAGTTTCCTGCAATATTTAAAGTTTGTTTACACTTTGTTCGGACCTTTGTTGGAAATTTTCATCTTTTTGTAAACATTTAATAAACCATAATATAAACCATGTCGTATTGCTTTAAAATGGTTTACATAGTAAGAAGCATGTTATAACATGCTTGAATGCAATTGTTTTAATTTCCAATTCAAAATATATAATGTTACCCAATGACCCACATATTCGGATTATCTAATTACAGTCTAATTTACATGCCAAGCCCACCTATGATAGTTGGTGTTTAAATGACCTTTAGCTGGTTAATACATTTACATTGAACCACCAATGTGGCATCTGTGGTTGCAAGTTGCTACTTACAATATCGTTACCTGTAAAACATCACTTTTATAATAGAAAGGTATAGTACGATGTGGCGGTCACAGACCTCTTTCCAATTAGTTATATAACATCGAAGTCCACAAGATAAATCTTTCTTTGCCATGCAATCAGGGCTCATTTATAGTAAACTCACACGTAGTATTGGAGTTAGGCTCCAGAATTGGTTCTAAATACAGTAGTTGCTGTGGTAGATATTTGGTATTTGGCTATTTATTATTTTTGGTGTTTTCTATAAATAATTCAAAATGTGTCTACATGAAGAACAATTTTAATATACCTCCTTTATGCATTTTAATGCTATTATGGGGTTTCAAATAGAATATGCTTGCTATCTGTGTCACTTAGCTACAGTATTGGCACATAAGTTGTATTTTTTCATGGTAAACCTTCAAAAACAAGTAACTGGATGTGCTGTAGGTAAAATTCTTGCATTTTTCCTTTTGTTAAATATTATTTAAGTATCACAGCTGAATAAGATTTGGATTCATTCATTCAATAGGAGAACATTAGAGAGTAATGTTAAGATGGCTGAAATGACGCCAGTGCTTGGGATTTGTTTGGATTGGAATGATTTGAGAAAGAAAAGCTTAATCTTGAAGGCAAAGTCATGTCTCTTCCAGGCTGACAAAACTGTTATGAGAACGTGAAAAAGAGCGGTGCATATGATTATCGGACAAGGGCTGGGCTGGGCAGCCAGCAGACATAGAGAGAAGGGAACATTTACCTTGAACTCCAATCCTTCCCTCTCTGGGGCGGGGTCAGGTATTGTAACGGGGTCTGACAGGGTCATTGGGGGCAATGCAGAAAGAAGCAGGGAACCTCGTACATAGGCTGCCCTTTGGGTCTGGGGGGGCTTGCTCAGTAAATGAGAGAATGGGGATATGGGGGTGTATGTATCGGCAGATTTTGTTGGGCAGATGCTCAATATGCAGATGTCTGATCGAATTGTGAGACATTGAATTGGTTCAGACTGATTAGCATCAGAACAATCCATGCCTGTCTCAGAGGTCAACTAAGTTCCTTCGGAACAAAATGAGCAGCCGGCAGCAGCAGGCCATGAGAACGTGTGAACTTGAAGCAGACAAAGTATAAGCAATATTGATTGATTTGAATGTAGACCTGGATGAAAATTTCTGTTCTACTCACAATTATTATTATATAGGTGTAATTGTATAGGTTTAATTATAAATGTGTGTTTTAACACTCATAGCAAAAATATAAACCCTATTTGTTCAAATGGACAAGCCACTTTACAACCAGCAATGAGTTCTAATAAACCTGCATTGCTTTTATTTACACATTAAACATGTGTTCAAAAAATATTAGGCTATAACAAACCAATGCATGTTTTCAATTAGAAATGTTAGAATGGGATAAGGCTATAGTAGAAAGTATATTATAGAAATTTAAGTCTGTCAACTTCCTAAACTTAATAAATGTACAATGCAGCCCACTGTGGTCTCCCCAACCACAAGAACGAGAGAGAGAGACAGAGAAAGGTGAAAAAATACATATATCTAAAAGAGACAGACGGACAGAGAGTGAGTGTGCCACAGAAATAAAAAGAAAGAATTACATTCCAATTTTCTGGAAGGACAATAAATTGTAACTTAGTTTTTAGGTGTTGATCAACTTCTAAACTGGACATAGACACCAACGTTCAGTTGTTTGCGGAATATAATTCAATTGAAATGTATAACAATGCAAAACTGTCAACAAATGTGCAAAATCATATAAACAATGATTCTAGCGTTGTTTGTCACTCGAACATGCCAACAAGTTGGCTGAGAGGCATGAAGGATTGGGATCCGGATGCCTTCAGGATGCTATGACCGCAACATGCACATCACGGTATTTCTATCGGGGCCGGGTTATATTTCAAGACGTTGTTCCTTCAATGTATTCTCGTTTAAAACTATTCTTTTTTTAAAGTGTAATTTGTGTTGCATATAAACCACTAGGTATGCCATTTATTTTAAATATATAACAAAAACAACTTTCAAGAACATAAACAGTAGATTTTGACATTCACAAATTAAAAATAGGAACCAAGATGTTCTTATAAGTGAACAAGGAAACATGGATGGGGACAACCTTCTGAAAGGAGACGTACTCGTATGAGATCACGCGATATTTGACAGCTGAGCTGTGCCACGTCTAAGAAGAATTAGCCACTAGTTTTAATATATTTATAGACAAGAAACAGCAAATCTTCAACTAAAGTTCATTTCAGATACATTTAATTTCACGGGACCTACTGCTACACAGTTGTAGCGTAAAGGTGAGGGGGAATTGTTCATTTTTGTATTTTACTAATTGAGCAGCATCATCTTATCATTAGCTTGAACGTTAGCACAACTTCACTTTTCCCCCCTCCAGAACCATTGTTTGGTTTTCTGCTTATGTGCTTTTAAAAGCGAAACTGACACACAGATGTCTATTTACCAGTTGTTTTTGCAGCTCACTTTTTGTCACTGTGAGACAACAAATTCTTTTTTTTCCTGAACATGGTTAGCAGCCGCAATATTTTATCTGATGCTTTCTAGGCAAGTGCACCTTTCATCAGTCGAAAACGGTGCTACGTTACATAGTATCAAGAGTGTATGACAATAATGCCTTATGATATTTAATAATATAATAACCTTTCAGAACTATTAAGCAGCAGGCGTTAGATATATAGTATATAAAGTGTGTGTGTTACTCCTTGTGTCTCTGTCTCCTACACAGGTGATAACGATGGCACACAAGCGTCAATTAGCTATGGCCCTCCTCACATCAGCAGTGCTGCTGTTAGTTGGTAAACTATCTGTTGCTAACTGCCATTCCCATGGTGACCATGGCCACACACATGGCGGAGGTGGTTGTCATGGTCACTCTCATGGGGACCAGGTAAGGATGCACCACGGAGCAAGCAAATGGAGTGCTGAGGCGAACTTGCCTGCAGATGAGGAATCACACCATGGACACGCACACGACCACGGACAGGCACACGACCACGGACACGCACACGCTCATGACCACGCACACGCTCATGACCACGGACACGCACACGACCATGGCCATGATCATGCTCAACATGATGACATAGCCCGTGTACACAAGGAGGAGAGCGGTCATCTGCACGTGCACAAAGAGAAAAAGATAACGCGGGAGGCGCCGGTAGAGAAGAGAGACCTGATGGAGCTCTGGATGCAGGTGTGTTCTGTAGGGGGGGGCTCTTCAACAAGAGATTTTCAGTTGGTTCCCTTTTTCTAGACTATTTGAACACATTGAGTAGTAATTTACAGCAGATATGCGAGAGCCCACTATATTTGCAATACCTTATCACTTATATCCTTTACCAACATATACTTTATTTGCCGTCTCTCTGCTTCTTCCTTTTCTCTGATGTAGGCTATAGGTGCCACTCTTCTCATCAGTGCGGCTCCATTTTTCATTCTGTTCCTGATCCCAGTCCAGTCCAACTCAGACCAGCACCAGAACCTGCTCAAGGTTTTGCTGAGCTTTGCCTCTGGAGGATTGCTAGGAGATGCCTTCCTGCACTTGATACCTCATGCATTGGGTGGGTGCTTCCTGCACGCGAACGGACAGTACACTGCAAAATGACTTTTATCATAAGCACACATTAAGATACTAACAGTTATGGACACTTGAAGTCACCTCTACATATGTATTAAAAAGTGGTCTAGTCTACTTCATGGCCTCAAATTTCTTGCAATGTGAGCGGGGGCAACAGGTATTGTCAGTTATGCTTACTGCTTATCATCGTATTGCTTCTCACAGAGCCTCACTCTCACCATGGAGACGAGTCATCGCACGGCCATTCTCACGACAACGAAGAATCACATGGCCACTCCCATGGTATGTTTTTGAGCAGGATTGTATATTGTTTGGTGATTTATTGTTTCCTTGTCGTTACTTAGATACTGGCATATTGCAAATAAAGATCAATGACAGCAATGACTTAAGCTGCGTGTTTTGGTTGATATCCCACACAAGGGACATGCCCATCAACATGTAATAAAAAAATCTATGTTCTCAGATTCTCTGTGTTGCTCTTCCTGCAGGTGCAGCCCATGCTCACCAGATGTCAGTAGGACTGTGGGTCCTGGGTGGGATCGTGGCTTTCTTGGTTGTGGAAAAATTTGTCCGACTCATGAAAGACGGCCATGGACATGGACACTCTCACGCTCATTCTCATGGTATGCCATGCACACTATCATGTTAATAAAGACACAGAGTAGAATAAAGATATTCTTTTATAGCCCAGAACTGATTTACCTTAGTTTGACACAGACATGGGTTTTTTGCCGTGCTCAGATTCTTAGGGGTTACGAAGCATTATGAACGGATGTTTATATTTCTGGCCTTTAAGGGATCTTGATCTGTCCTCTAATGCCTATGAGGTGTGCATACTTTAGTTGTTGTTCTTTTTTCAGTTGTTACAAAAGCAAAGGATAGTGATGGGGAAAGCGAAAAGGAAGAGGAAAAGAAAGAGAAAAAAGAAAGCAAAGATGTCAAGTCTCTAAAAAAAGATGACGAGACAAGCACAGGTGAAACGGATGAACACCACCTTATTCATTAGGCATCTCTAATGACTTCACCTAGCCATACTTTTTTATGTTTTTTTATTCATGGGCGGTTATTGTTTTGAAGTTACTGCAGTATTCATGGTCATCTCAAAACGCATTCATTAAAGGCTATTCTCTGTAAATTACTTATGTAATAACTCTAAGGAACTGAAATCAGATTGCTCATTACAATGTTGTCTGAATGTGAATACAGACATAAAGGTATCTGGCTACCTTAACCTGGCGGCTGATTTCACTCACAATTTCACGGACGGTTTGGCCATTGGAGCGTCATTCCTGGTTGGGCCAGCAGTGGGCACTGTCACCACACTGACCATCTTACTCCATGAGGTGCCACATGAGATTGGGGACTTTGCCATTCTAGTTCAGTCGGGATGCACCAAGAAAAAGGTAGACCACTGCAAAGAGTTTGAGCCTTTAATCAACATTTGATCTTTTACTCACCCTTTCATTATCCATTGCCAAGTCTTTTGTCAACAATGTTCCTCTAGATCAGTGGTTCTTAACCTTGTTGGAAGTACTGAACCCTGCAAGTTTCATATGTGCATTCATCGAACCTTTCATACCGTCCACCAAACCCCTTTGTACAGAATGGACATGCTACATAATGTGTGTCTTGACGTCCGCTGAGTCGCCTAAGACTGACTCGCTGAACCCCTGGGCTTTGTACAAACCCCGGCTAAGAACCGCTGCTCTAGATTCACATGAAACCTTTGTTTCTAAAAGTCCTTTTGGTGAACTATTCCTGTTCCTGTTTCCCATTAGGCCATGTGTCTGCAGCTGTTGACGGCCCTGGGGGCCCTGGCTGGTACCTCCTGCTCACTGTTGGCTGAGGGTGTGGGTGCTGCTGCTACCGCCTGGATTCTACCATTCACAGCGGGCGGATTTGTCTACATTGCCACAGTGACAGTCCTGCCCGAGCTGCTGGTCGGGCACTCCAGTTTTGGCCAGTCAGTGATGGAGATCCTGGCCCTCCTTTTAGGAGTGGGAATGATGGTGCTAATTGCTGAGTATGAGTGAGAGGGTAAGGAGGAGAAGAGAAAAAGACTGATAAGGGTTTGTGAAAGTAAGAGATCAGAAAAGTAAGGAAAGAAGAGTGTGAGAGAATGCAACATCAATGTGTTGTTTGAATGTGTTCTTAAAGAATGAATGGAGTTTTTTTTTTTTGCTATGGACTGCGTCTAATGTTCCAAAGAGGTTCTGCATGTAGGGAAAACCATTTTCGGCTCTGATCTATCAGAAATGTTATTTGCAATCGTTTATTCTATCAAACTAGATGTGAGACGTAAACAAACTGTACTATTGAATGGTTTGATTGTAAACTGGGCCTGCTCTAGAAAAGTGTGGCTGTTCACTTGTCATACATTTAGATATGAAGTATTTAACACAACACATATTGTTGGCTCAGGCTTTTTGGCAATATCTTTATGATGTGCCATACCACACATGGTTTTACAATTAAAATGCTAGAAAGGGGAGATTTCTTAATCTTCAAACTGGTTGAGTTCTGTCTTTGGGTTATTGAGTTTGCTGAGTTCAAATGCTGTATCTGGAATAGTGCATGAATGTGTTAGCACTCTTCCCAGTCTTGGTCAGATGTGGAATGGACTACGCAATTTGTCAGAAACTTAATTTCATTACTTGAATGCTGAAGCTTAAAATATCTGTAGTCCCTGGAAATCTTGCTCTTCTGCAGTTTAACTTAAGTCATTTGTAACGTCCATGTTGAATCATTCAAATGTTCTTTGTATACGGACCAAAACTTTCATGCAAGTTTGTCATTAAGGCCGTTACTGCAATGAGTAAAATAAACCCAGTCTTTATGCTGTTTTCCTTTTCCTTTAACGAGTTGTGTCCGATTCTTAACTTGCTTATTCTGAATCTGAAAATGTAAGCTCATTACATGTAAGCTCTCCCCAGTCACTTTTTCCAGATCCTCCTGGGGGATCCGGAGACATTCCCAGTCCAGATGAGATATATAGTCTCTCTAGTGTGTCCTGGGTCTACCCCAGGGTCTCCTAGTAGGGTGAGTCCAGAAAACCTGCTAAAGAAGGTGCCCACCAGGCCTCCCACTCAGATGCCCAAACCACCTCATCTGGCTCCTTTTGACATGAGGGACCGGTGGCTCTGCTCTCCCTCCTCTCCGAAGGCAGAGCCCAGCCACCCTATGGAGGAAATTCATTTTAGCCATTTGTACACGTGATCTCATTCTTTCGGTCACTATCTTTTTAACCAATGTGTTTTATCTTGCAGCACAGACTCTTGTTTAATTTGGAATATAATATAGATTAAAGGATTGCCTATAAAAAATCTATAAGATGTGAAACAAATGTATTATTATTACCCCCATCATGCTTAGGGGGAAAACTTCAACTTGGTGACCAGAAGGTCATGTGTTCAAATTCCACATGTGGGAACACAATCACTGGTGTGGCCTGGAGCTCTCAGTAATCTCATTGAAAGTCACGTTTGATGAAAGAATCTGCTAAATGACAAACATTTTATGAAGAGTAACTTTCAAGCCTCAGCCTTGGCAGCCAGGACTGCAAACGTGGTTTTGTTGCTTCTGATCTAACAGGCTGTGGTCCAGGAGGAGGTGGCTGAGGCTACCACAGACGATGACATCTCTGAGCTGTGGAACATCATTCGTATGCTCAGAGGAGTGAAAGTGCAGACTGGCAGCTCCACGGCAGCTACGGTGGTGGCGCAACATTCCGTCTGGTTGGATGTTGCCAAGACCCCGCTTGGACCGAGGCCTGCTTTACTCAAGTGAGCTGTTGGACCCTACTGGTTCACCTACCATTTGGTCTGCCCTGCGCTTAAGGAACTGCACCAGCAGCTTCTCTGACCGGGCCTGCTGCATCTGATGGAAGGTGGTCAGCTGCTGCTCCTGCAGCACCTCCGGCAGCAGCTGGTCCATGGGCTAATCCTTGTGACATACCTCGTTTTTTAATCATTATCATTATTTTATTTTTTCTCTTCCTTTGTGATCTCACGTTGTGAGCCAATTTAAAGGTTTTTGGCACACAGCGATTGTGTTTTGGATAAACCCTTTAATCATCCCCCCAAGTAACAATTAATACAACATCACAATAGAAATTAACACATTACACTTAACTAAATTAACAAAGCAGCACAGAATTTCTAAAGAAAGAATACATTGTTTTAAAGCTTTAGACATCAATATCAACAGAGGGGTAGGCAACTTCAGGGAGCTGTTGGTGTTCGTCACCGGGGATGACAGCCTCCCACCACTGGGGTTGAACATGATTTCATGAGCAGGAGCCAGGGACACACCAGATCCCCTACTGCAGCCTGTGCCTTTCTCTTCCAAGAGGCATTGGAAAAGAGAAAGAATTCAAAGACCTCATGAATTTGGTTGTAAAAGGGTGGCCGGGGTTTGGGAAGGTATAAACGTGCCGGGTATGGGAATTTAATGGGTGGGACATTGTTTTTTGTCACCGTAATTTTTTTTCAAACTGGCTTTAGTGTTACAACAATTCGCCTAGTGATTGAATTGCTATGGTATTACGAGAATTTGGTTCATCCATCCATTATCCGCTGCCGGGTCGGGTTGGCAGCAGGCTCAGCAGGGTATTCCAGACATCCCTATCACCAGCAACACTTACTAGACCTCCTGGAAGATCCTGAGGTGTCCCCAGGCTAGACAAGATATAGAATCTGGCCCTCATGCTCTGGGTCTACCTGGGGTCTCCTACAAGTATGGCGTGCCGGGAGAACTTCCAAAGGGAGTCGCTCAGAAAGCATCCTAATCAAATGCCCGTACCGCCTCATCTAGCTCCTTTCAACTCTAAGGAGCAGCGGCTCTACTACAAGGTACCTCTGGATGGCGGAGCTCTTTACCCTATCCCTAAAGCTGAGCCCAACCACCCTAAGGGAGGAACACATGTCAGACGCTTGTACTCGTGATTTGATTCTTTCGGTCACAACCCAAAGTTTGAGGCAGCAACTCATTCCCAACCCGGAGAGAACACTCCAGTTTCCCAGCAGAGAACCATGGTCCTCAGACTCAGTCTTGGAGGTGATGACTCTCATCCCGACCACTTCAAACTCAGCCGCAAACCACTCCAGTGCAAGCTAAAGGTTACAGTCTGAAGAAGCCAACAGAACCACATCATCTGCAAAAACAAAGAAGCAATACTGAGGTCCTCAAACTGGACACACTCCTCCCCCTCCCATGCCTTGAGATTCTGTTCATGAAAATTCAAATACAGAACCGGTGACAAGGGGCAGCCCAGGCTGAGTCCAACACCTACTGAGAAAGTATTTGACTTTGTGCCGAGTATAGGGACACAAACTTTCACTCCGATTATAGGGACCGGATGGCTCATAGCAACGGCCCTGGTACCCCATTCTCCCATAGTACCCCCACAGGATTCCCTGGAGAATAGGCCTTCTCCAAGTCCACGAAACACACGTAGACTGAATGGGCAAACTCTCATGCCAAACAAAATAGCCCTGTCAGGGTAAAGAGTTGGTCGACTGTTCCATGAACAGGACGGAATGCGCATTGCTCCTCCTGGATCCCAGATTCGACAATGGGTCTTCTTTACAATACCCTGGCATAAGCTTTGCCAGGTAGGCTGTGTAGTGTGATACCCCAATAATTGGAGCACACCCTCCGGTCCCCTTTTAAAAACAATTGGAACCTCCACCCTGGTCTATCATTCCAATGATACTATCCCCAACCTCCATGCAACACTTACGTCCTTCTCACTACAATGCCTAGCAGCCGCTTCCATAATGGAGGCTTTGAAGATGGTCCACTCAAAACCAATGTTCCCAACCTCCCCCGGGATGCACAAGAAGTTCTTCTGGAGGTGGAAGTTGAAAACCTTCCGAACACGGTCCTATACTAGGCGTTCCCAATTCACCCTCACTACACGTTTGGGTTTACCTGGTCTGTCCAGTAGCCTCCCCCACCATCTGATCAAACTCACCACCAGGTGGTGATTAGTTGACAGCTCGGCTCCTCTCTTAGCCCGATTGTCCAAGACATACGGCCGGAGGACTGATGATACGACCACAAAGTCCATCAGCAATCTTCGGCCTAGCTAGGATTTGGTCCAAACGTTTGTAAATTATATATATATATATATATATATATATATATACAGCTATATATATAATTTGAATATAACCACTGTGCCCAAAAAAAGCTTAGATGTGCCGACGTTGCAACACAACAGATTGTTAGGGCCAACTATTGAAGATGCTGATTTGTTACAAGTATTACGGTATCTTTTTGCTAGGTCACATGACGTTTGTTGTCGACGTTTGTTAAGTCCATGTTGGGAATTTCATACTGCCCAACATATCGAATGAATAGGCTTACCTAAAATACCAATTTGTTGGTTCAAAACATTAATGTTACACCGTACTTTTTCACGGAGTTATGCGGAATTCTCTGACGATTTGGTGAAATAGCCAAATGATTACTGCCAGGTAAGCTGTTAACTGAGCGTTACTTTTTCAGTTGTAGCCTAAGTTTATTGATGTTTACTGCCTGTGTTGGAACAACTTGGTGTCGCTTTGACTGGATATTTCAACAATCAACCTTCTAATCTAAAACCTAGACATTGTCAGACGATTGTACGGGCATGTGTGTTCAAAGGCACAATCTAGATTAAAATTACAAAAATAGTCCAACAGATGCTATTCTATAATGTATATTATGTGTGGTATTAAATATTATTTTTATTATTGCTGACAAAAAAGAACGTCAGAAGACTAGCAGAACTAGGGTTAGCTATATGGCTTCATTAGCTGAATTCTAGTTGTGGAAATCATGTCTACCCAGGACGATTTTTTTTTTACCTCGAGATTTTCAACTGTATTCCTACATTTCATAGAGCGCCAAATGCCTGTAATCTGCCCTCTCTGATTCTTTGTCTTGTAATTGGACGATCTCCTTTGAATCAATTTTGGTTTAGTGCGCCGCTGTTTGTTTTTCTAAAGGCACGCCTGATTCTGACCAAAATAGAGTAATAAGGGTCGGATGATACAAGTTTATGTTTATCTTTGAATACAAATTGTCATTCTAGAGGAGATCATATGTGTCGCATCTCAATACTAGGAACCATTGTATAATGAGTGTAACCCTGTAATTTGACCTTTAAACCAGTCGGGTTCCAGGTTACCATTATGGTAATGCCATCCAGAACATTCCCATTATCTGCAGGTCATAATGACCCACAACTATAGAGGACGGAGGCAGGGCCTGAACAAAGACAATGGCGTGTGTGTGCCTGTGTGTGCCTGTGTGTGTGTGTGTGTGTGTGTGTGTGTGTGTGTGTGTGTGTGTGTGTGTGTGTGTGTGTGTGTGTGGGTGTGTGTGTGTGTGT
>JAVQJS010155187.1:0-11020 GCA_036024795.1 Galaxias rostratus
CACACACACACACACACACACACACACACACACACACACACACACACACACACACACACAGTCACAAGCATACATGTGTGTGAGCACACACATGCACACAAACACACACATCCACAAACAGATATAGGAGCACCGGCTGGGATGCTCAGGATGTAGAGAGATGATCACGGCCACTTATGGCGTGGAATGTGCACAGCCTAGATCAATAATTCACTGGGGGATCCTCGCCAGCCACCTGCATTAAACAGTATTACAGCAATATCATGGAAGGGCCTGTTTGTCACCGTGCCCAGAATATTAACACTAATGTAGAAGGAAAGGAAGAGAAAGAGAGAGAGAGAGAGAGAGAGAGAGAGAGAGAGAGAGAGAGAGAGAGAGAGAGAGAGAGTGTGTGTGTGTGTGCTTGTGCACATGTGTGTACGCCTGTGTGTGTGTGAGCCTTCTTGCGTATTCAGTGGATACACAGCATATGCCATAGGTGGAAAGGAATATTATGGGCTGGGCAACTGCTCTGTCGAAGAGCGGGTCGAGGAAAAGTGTCATCGACACTGACAACCTCCCTCCCACACCTGCCTGGCTGCCAGCATTGATTGCACCCCTCAAACCCACCCCCCTTCCCCCCTCCCCTCCTCCGCCACTGAGAGTGAGTGTGGGTTCGGGGGGGTGCACAACATCTACACTCGGCATCGGGGCCCCTCCCACGCTTTCGCTCGTCTGCCCGGACCATCTTTTCGTTCCTCCTCTCTCCGTTTCCTCCATCCGTTTTCTCTCTTTGCCGGCCGGCCTGCTGCAACACGTGCCGCCCTCCAGTAAACAGAGCGCTGCAGCAACACAATAGCAGTGCATTATCGATCGCCTTTGATGATCCAACCTTGGCAGGCTGACGGCCTGTCAGCTCTCCCCCCCACCCCACCCCCCCCCCACCCCAGGCCCCCCGCGCATGGTCTCTGCGTAGCCGGCGGGAGGAGAGCTCCTCTGCCTGGCCTTTTGGTGGGAAGTTGCCGGAGCTCTTGTTTGAAAGGCAGACAATGATGTTTACTTTGAGGGGAGGGGGAGGGAGACAAATAAGTCTGTGATGCATTTGCGTGAGTGTTTGCTGGCCCAGTGGCGTTTGTTTCTGCCTGTGTGGTCCTCCCCTCCTCCCCCCTCACCCCCGCCAGCGATGGGGGGAGGTGGCTTGGCACGGTGAGTCGGCGACGGTACAAACAGGCGCCATCCATCACGTAGACGTCCACGGCTTGGCACGCGTCAATCCTGTAGAGGAGGGGGGGGTGCATATTCAGTGGAACACTGAGCGTGTCAGTCACCCGTCTCCCCGCAGACCCCCGAGAGCTGGGTGGGGGGGTGCGGTGGGTGGGGGGGGGTTGAGGATGGGGTGGGGTGGGGTGGGTTGGGGGGGGGGGGCGTGCTTGCTCTTGGGCTGTCAGGGAGCTCCCGGTGGAGACGGCACAGTCCGGGATGAAGGCTGCAGCTAATAAGCGCTGCCGTTCTCCTCCCCCCGGAGGGAGATAGATTGACTCACCTGTGTAGTCATCGAGCGAGTGACAGGGGGAGGCGCGGCGGAGGAGGGCGAGAGAGAGAGACGCTTTGTCTGTTACACTGCTCTCTCTCTCTCTCTCTCTCTCTCTCTCTTTCTTTCTCTTTCGATCCTTTCTCTGCAGTACAAATCCTGGCCCTTTCTTTCTTTCTCTCTCTGTCCTTCTCTGAGTGGTCTTAAGTGGTTCCTTGGGTCTTGTAGAAGCAGCGAGATGACAGAATGTTTACCAAGTAAGGGCGCTGAGTCGTCCAGCTGAAGGCGGAGGACGGGGGAGGAGGAGGGGGGGGGGGTTATTCCGCCGTGCATTTGGCCTGTTTAGTCTGCCGGGCGTTTCAGCACTCTCCCGGTCCCCCATTGTTCAAACCCCTGTCCGGCGTCTCTGAGTCAACCTACATTCTCAGGCATGGCTCCACCGCTGGAGCCGGGAGGCTTGGAGAGTGGGGGGGCGGAAGGGGGGACAGACAAATGGGGGAAGGGGGGGGGGCATTAGCAGCGGCGGCGTTCCACCTTTATTTCTTTCTTTCTGCCGCCATCCGACTGGAGCGGCGAGATTGTGTTCAGGGCGGAGATTGCATTGGCCCCTCTGTTAGGAGCCGGCCTGGCACGGGGCTATTGAGTTTTTTCCCGCCGTTTTGTGCACTTCGCAAATCTGATTGGAGCAACAGGTCCCGTCGCCGGGCAGGGTGTGCACAGAGGCAGCCTGTAAAAGGCTCCACTAATAGGCGTCAGGGGAGATAGTGTGCCAGCGTGTCTCTTTAATCGCATTCGGGAGACTTTGGCCCGGGGAGGAGTGGGGTGGGGTGGGGGGGTTGGGTTGGGTATGTTGGGGGTGGGTTGTTTTTCTTCTTCATGGGCCTCCGGGGGAAACGCAGAGCCGGCGCGCTTTAGAGCCAAACCTCGGCGAGCTTGTAAGCAGCCACGGAGGAGGAAACATTTTGTCGACACGCCGTGTAGCAGTGTCGGCTCCAGTTTCCCTGTTATCCGCCAGCAGGGAAACCAGTAGTCGCTGCCTGCCATGCTCAGCCCAATGGGCTTATCAAGGCGGGCCGATAAGGCCGCCAATCTCCCCCACCCACCCCACCCCGACGGAGAAGGCTCTCCCTGGGCAGATTACTTCATACCTCTCCTCGTCTTATCAAAGCTCCCACTGTAGCCCGATTCCCTCCCCCCAGCTCCCCGCGGCAACTAGAGCATGAATGACAGGTAGCCTGGGTCCAGTTAAACCAGGCCCGAGGTGGTTCAGGGTAAAGCCGACCGCGTCAGTCACCGCGGCGACCGTTCCCAGACCCCGACGCGGCCAGAACACACGACAGGGCTGGAGGGTCTGCAGAGTTTGACTACAGGAGCCCACCGAGTAGGAGTGTGTGTTGGGGTGGGGGGGGTGGAGTGAGGGGTTGGGCCATGTGTCAGTGGGATGGACGGACAGCAAACCCGGCTACTGACACACGCGTGGCACGGGGAGTCGAGGCCGGGAGGAAGCAGGAAGGAGACGGAATGGTGGGTGGGGAGGCGGAGAAAGGGCACGGCACGGGGGATGGTGCAGTAGAGGAGCGACGGGAGAAGGAGAGGGCGGGCAGGAGACGGGCAAAGTGGAGTGAGGAGGGGGGACAAACGGGAGGACAAACGGCGGGGAGAGGAGATGCCGCAGCGCTCCAACGCTCGGTGCAGGTGGGGAGGGGGAAGGCCCCGCGGTGGGTGGAGCGATGGAGGGGGAGAGGGAGAGCCACAGCGAGGGGCAGGAGGCAGGGGGGTAATGTAGCGGAGGGGGATGAATGGGTCTTCGCTCGGGGTGATTGCTGTTTATAGAAGCCCCCCCTTCCCCCCCTCCATGGTTGTGTTAGTCAGGACTCAAACACCCTCGGGCAACACTTTCTCTCGCTTTTTTCCCCTTCTCTTTTTCTTTTCCTCTCTCTCCTACTCGCTCAGCTACAGCACTGTCATTCCCAATATGAACCCTCCTTCCCTTCTCCCCCTCCCTTCCTCCCTCTCTCTTACCCCGTCACTTTATGTAACACCTCTCGCAACCGCTCATCTCCCCTCCTCCCTCGCTCCATTCGCCGGCCTCTCCATCTTCCTCCGTCGCCCCTGGGCTCCACGCCCCTGCCCCCATCCCCCCCACGCTGCAGCCCCCTCTCTCCATCACTCAGGCCCGGAGTGTTGCACTGGGGACCGGGCCCTGTGTCAGGGCTTAGCCTGGGTCACAATGGGAGTTAACCAGCGGCCGTATATTTCCGCCGTCGGAGACCATCCTGGGTGTGGGGGGGCAGAAGAGGCTTACTGTGTCGGCAGCATAACTTATTCCACTGCGGGCCGTGCCCTCCTCAATCACGCCTTTTATCGTGGGATTGCAATTGGAGGCAGGGACGATTTTTCTCCTTGGCGAACGCGGCCTTGGCCATCATCCTCCCGGCATGTTCTCTCTCTCTCTCTCTCTCTCTCTCTCTCTCTCTCTCTCTCTCTCTCTCTCTCTCTCTCCTTTCTGTCTCTCCTTTCTGTCTCTCCTCCAACCAACCTCTCCGTCTCCTGCTCCAGTGTGTTCGGTCTGTTTAAATGTTTAAAGAACTCTGAGGGAAGGGCGGGCCTTCACAGTGGGAGGGGGTACCCGGCCCGCCAGCCCCTCGCTGAGCCAGCCCCCCCGCCCTACGTGTCCTCAGCCCCCGGCCCACCAAAGGTCAGCTGTCAGTGGCGCTCATTATGAAGTACTGAAACTGGGACAGCCATGTGTGTGTGTGTGTGCTTGTGGGTGTGCTTATGTGTTACTATGAGTGCGCATGTGTGTGTTTCTGTCAGCGTGCCTGTGTAATTCTGTCAGCGTGCGTGTGTGTGCGTATGTGTTCTGCGTGTGCGTATGGGTGTGTTTCAGTCAGCGTGCATGTGTGTGTGCTACAGTCGGCGTGTGCGTGCGTGTCTGTAGGGGAGTGGAGTGGCCGCTAATGCGAACGGAGGCACCAGACGGAGAGCGTCCCGCTAATGTTCTCTACAAGGCAATTACGGTCCCGTTTTCCTTTTCCTTAGAAGCGCTTGTTGCTTTCACCGGGGAGGGACTTTGCTCCCCACATCCTGGTACGCTCCCTGCACGTCCAGTCAATGTTCTACAAGTCATACATTCCCACAATCTCTCCATGTACACCGCCTCTCACATGCCGACCACATGTCTCACACACACACACACACACACACACACACACACACACACACACACACGATTTTGTTGCTTACCCGGCCTTGATTCATCGGTGTCCCCCTGCCGCAATGACTCTATCTGTCTCCCCCTGTCGCCAACGCACACACACACACTCACACTCCTTCTCAAAGACCAGATCCACCCCTACACCCTTGAACCAGGGGTGCTCCATCAGGCTCCCTGGCAGGGTGGATTTACGAGGCCATCCTTGACCGTGTCTGAGTCCTGAGCTCCACCTTCACTCTTCAGGGGGGGGGGGGCAGACAGACAGGAAAGTAATGCAGACTGACAAACAAGCAGGCAGCAAGCAGGCAGGCAATGTAGACAGGCAGGTAAATCAGGCAGGCAGGCAGGCAGCTGTCAGGTAATGCAGGCAGACAAGCAGGTAATGCAAACAGACAGACAGGCGTGCAGGTAAATCAGACAGGTATGTAGGCAGCAGGCAGGTAATACAGACAGACAGGCAGGTAGGTAAATCAGCCAGGTAGGCAGGCAGCGGGCAGACATGCAGACAGACAGAAGCAGGAGGGGTCTCCACGGCGCACGGCTTTTTACTCGGACATAAAAAGTAATGAAACAATGCGATGATTTTAAGCAGAGCGCATTTTAAGGCTAATCATGTGTCCCTATGTCCCAATTAAGGTCTTGTTTGCGTAGCGGCCTGTGTAAAAACACCCCTCACCCCATGCCCTTAGCTCCACTGGGCATGGGTGGGGATGTTTGTTCGCTCGCAACTCTGTGTGCTCTCCAGTGTGACTAAAAGTGCCTTTGCGCACGCTGGCATGCGTGCGAGTGTGGGTGCGCGAGCGTCTGCTAGCGTGCCCGTCCCTGCCGTCAGCAAATTCTCCGCAGAGATAACCTTGTGGGTGAGGCAGTGTGCTCGGCTCCGATAGCGAGAGCCGTGCCGTGGAGTGCCAGGCGGCGTGTGCACTTAGCTGGAACTTCTCCTCAGCCGGAGGGGGGTGGGGGGGGTGTGTGTCTGGTGCCACTTCCCCACGCAAAGTTAATCCCGGAGCCGCAGGGAGTGGAGGAGCCCCGGTTGTCTGTCACTCCATTGGTTGGCGCCTTAGATAAGGTGACCTTCCGGATGGTGGCACGCTCCCACTTTGCGCGAGGCTCGGCGAAGCGGCACCCACGGCTTCCGTATGCTAGGGGACGGAGGTACCGCATTACCACGCTCCTTTGTGGCGCAAGTTCACACCACCCCTCGCCCACTCCTCTTCCTATCGCCTTACAGCTCCCTTTCTTTCCCTCTTCAATTTTTCTCTCCAATCCGTCTGCCTTTTTAGTTTTTGTTTTTTTTACCTCTTTCTCCTCTCCGGTCTTTGCGCCTGGCTCTGGCGCGTGCCATTGGAGTTAACAGACTCCCGTGCAGTCAGCCTGCAAAGTGTTGTGAAGTAAACAGCGGTT
Organism: Galaxias rostratus; assembly: GCA_036024795.1. Taxonomy (NCBI): domain Eukaryota; kingdom Metazoa; phylum Chordata; class Actinopteri; order Galaxiiformes; family Galaxiidae; genus Galaxias; species Galaxias rostratus. The sequence continues at coordinate 6,132 of JAVQJS010155187.1, forward strand.
CATGAAATATTCACCGTGCTCCTGTGTGTGCAGCCAGCCGTGGCCCCGCCGAACGCACCCCTCGCACACATCGAGACCCCACCTCCAAGGCCCAAGGAAATCTTCTCTTCCGCACTTCTGAGCCGGAACGGGGGAGGAGCAGGAGTAGGGCGAGGCCCTCTGTTCCCCCGGTGTGCCTGAGTCGGGCGTCGGACGCCGGTTGAAGCTCCTTTTTTCGCATGGCCGCGTTCCTCCTTAGGGCGGCGTCTGCGCCAGACGTGCTCTCCCTCCATCCCCCTCCAGGGGTGGGACATGTCCCTCGGAGCTGCCCACAGGCCGTACACAAAGCCCCCCCTCCACGGAGACGGCGTGCTGACACGGCCGCGTGGTGCCGGGCGAGACGGTTTGTCATTCCAGTTGTCTTGCCAGACATCTCCTGTGGGTCCCGACGAGCCGATGCATTATTCAGGAGTCGACTCCAGCCCGTTATTTACTCCTCCGTAGCTGTAGCCCGGTGATATATATACACGTGGGGGGGGGGGGGGGGGTTGAGGAGTGCGTTCAAGAGCCGACCGCTCGCTGAGAAAATGGGTCATACCAGTTGACCCGTTTGCCGTCGGCCCCCCTCGGCAGCTTGGCCCCACGCGTAGCACTTCTCCCTGCCTTTGCCTGCAGTCGTGGCCCGGGAAGCCACCGTTGCCGTGGCAGCCAGGGAAGGGCCGTGTCGGAGAGGGAGGGCGGTTGGCGGAGTAGCGAGAGGGGTCTCGAGGAGAGAAACGGGAGAAGATTGGAAAGATGGCAGGTAGTCAGCACAGTAAAGAGCTGCCACTTACCAGCAGCCTACGGCTCTTTAACCCCCCCCCCAACCCCCCCTGCTCCCCCTAAGTCACAGGAGTGCACAGCCTGAGCGGAGCCGTCGCGCAGTTCATTTAGCCAGGAGTGGCTGAGGCTTCGCTTTCAATCAGGTTCCGACTTCTCCGAGGGGATGGGCTGGCGGAGGGGGATGGGGTGGCGGGGAATAGAAGCACTAAACGGCTAACTTGTCTTGGAATTTCACAGCTGTCAGCGAAATTCTGCGTTGCCCCCCTCTTCGAACAGATTCCGCCGCGGAACGGAATCTTTATTTCAGTCCTTTTTGACCGATGTTATCATAACTTTATTTATTTATTATAAAGTGCTTATATTATTTCCATCGCCCTGCCATGTCACTGTAAGCCTATGTTATATTGTCTGCCACTTGGTATCAGCACATAGAAAACACATAAGGCCAATGTTGTGTGGAAAGAGCTCACATTATGTTCTCTGCTGCCGTGGTGACTTTGCGGCACAGTGTGGACTTTGTCCCTCTCATTATGGCTCCATTTAGCCCCCAATGCTGGGAACGTGCAACAGGCCATGAACCCTTTCCCTCAACACGAAAACCCCGTCTGAAGTGAGGCCTTTTTGCTGTCCCTTAATCATTACGCTTTCTTTGTCTCCGTGTGTCATTGTTTCTGCTTTGCATTCATTCTCTCTCTCTCTCTTTCTCTCTCTCTTTCGCTCTCTCTCAATTCAATTAAATTTCAATGGTTTATTGGCATGACCGTATACAAGAAGACAATATAGTGGTGGATTCCACCTACTTATGTCTGAACAGCTTTTCTTTGGGGGTTGATTTCCCTAAAGTTTATAAAGATGACACTCGATGCTTGGTGTGGCCTATAATGTGAGCGTGGGGAGACGGAGGGTGCAGTGTTGTATTTTTGCTAACCCAGCGAGTTGGATGGCTGGTTCCAAACAAAGCTCTAACCATGAGTAAGGGCCTTTGTTTCACGGTGTCGTCGATAGACCTTCCCTGTATCACAGAGTCTTGAGCTTTTTTGGCGTGGGCCTCCGTTGTGCGAGGGCTGCCGTATCAGTCAAAAGTTTTGGACAGAGTTCCCCGCCGGGTGAACCCGTGACCGGCAGTAAAGGCCGGCCGTGGAGGAGCCGACTCCCGCAGCGCGTGAACACGCGGGGGGCTCGGCGAGCGTCGCCCATTCTGTCGGCACTTTGTTTCCCCTCGTCCCGAGCGGGTCCCCCCCCCCCCCCTCCATTAATATTAAGCAGGCCGAAGCCGCTGAACCCAAACCTCATTACGGCCGCGCCGCCTGCCCGCACTGGCCGACCAGGGACTCATAACCCCTCTCCGCACATTCCTCTTCCCCCGTAGCCGGCCGTCTCGGTCGGGCATTAGCCCAGCCGAAGTGCTACCCCGGGTGGGGGGGGTGGTTGGGGGGTGTAAGGGGGCGAGGGGGGTGCTTACTCGTCGGCATAAGAAACACACAGCTCAGCAAGTCCACGCCCTGCATGGAGAAGAACCTGTCCCTGAGTCTGCTCGGTGTTAAGTCATGACAACAGGGCAGCTGAATGGGAGGGGGGAAAGGCTGGGAGGAGGGGGGGGGGGCGCAGGAGCCTCCACCAGGATCCTTCAGTGTTCAGGAGGCGAGAAGGTGGAGGGCGGGCCGCTCTTCTTGTGGCCGATTGTTGTTGGTCCAACCCCGGTTGTGTGTGTGCGTGTGTGTGTGTGTGTGTGTGTGTGCGCGTGTGCGCGTGTGTGTGTGTGTGTGTGTGTGTGTGTGTGTGTGTGCGTGCGCGCGCGCCCGTCTGAGCATGAACGTTGGCGACTGGTGTGCATGGCGGAGCTCTGCTTAACCTGCTTCCACAGTGCCGCACGCTAGCCCCCGGAGAAACGACCCCTGCTCTCACACTCTCACACACAGGCAGACAAGCTCAACGTAGCCCCTCCTCCTCCCACAAACCGCGGCAGGGGGAGCATGCATATTGTATTCCACCAGAGAAACATGAAAACACAACACGCACACACCGCACGCATGCTGTACCAGGACGCATGCCCCCGAACACACAAACACACACACACACACACGCATGCGGCTTGTCACCCCGTGTCACTTCTGCTAGGCTGGCTCTGTTCTCTGGCATTCGGGGCCTTGGAGGTGGGGGAGGGGGGATGATAGAAAGGAGGCTGCTCTCGCCAACCCCCGCGCACGTCCGTCTCCCTGGCTCCCTGGCTCCCTCTCTCTCTCTCTCTCTCTCTCTCTCTCTCTCTCTCTCTCTCTCTCTCTCTCGTGGAGGTTAGTGATGATAGCGTTTTTTCCCCCCCCTTCCTCGGGCTCTACGGCGCCCGTCACGTCACCTTGACAATGTCACACTCCGTCATCTGGAGGAAGCGGGGTCCGTGGCAGCAGAGGTGGAGAGGGGGGGGGGGGGGGTTAAAGGAACGGCTAGCTGTCACTGACAGAATCCATTAACCATAGGACCTAGATATGCTTTAGAAGAGAGAGAGAGACAGGGAGAAAAAAGGAAAGGGAGAAAGCGAGAAAGAGAGAGAGGGGGACAGGGAGAGGGAGGGAAATGGAGAGAGAGAGCGGAGGGGGAGCGAGAGATATTATCAAAATGTACGTAAAGCACAGGTTTGGTACAAAATACAGTGTATACATGCCCTGGCATGGTTCAGCCTTCAGAGGCGGAGTGAAGAGGAGACACGTTTTGTGTAGAGGGGCCTGTGTGCCGACGAGGAGCCCCAGCTTCCCCTAGCCGCCCTCCACCGCGGCCCTGGCCCGTGTAAATGCAGATTGCTGCGTGCCGCTGATCCGCCCCCAGGGCCCACACGGCGGCAGACGGGCCTCAGACAGACCCAGCCAGGCCCATGGTCGGGGCCTGCACGTCTGGGCCCATCACAGACACCTCGGCGGGGGCGCTCCCCTCTCATCAGCGCCCCCGCTCCCAGCCCCGTCTGCTCCGCCGCGGGCCGGACTGGCTCTGTCTGAGGCACGTCTGCTCCTGGGCCTCCCAGGCACAGGCCAGGCTGGCTGGCTGCTGGCTGACTGGCTGGCTGACTGTTTTGTCTGATGAAGATGTCCACAGCGTGGCTCTCCGCTTCTGTCGGTTGTCTCCTTGATCTCTGTCCTTCTGACTACGTGTGTCTCTCTGTGTGTGTGTGTGTGTGTGTGTGTGTGTGTGTGTGTGTGTGTGTGTGTGTGTGTGTGTGTGTCCACAGGACAGGAGTGAGGACGGCAAGAGACGGAAGACCCCTGCCCTGTCAAGGCCCCCTTCCCGTTAGCCACCGGTCCATAGGAAGCCCTGCAGGAACGCCAAGTCGTCTGCCTTGCCGCCGGGAAACAGGAGGTGCTGCCCCCTGCTGGAGAGGGACGGAACCGCAGCCGGCAAGCTCACCATTCAGGACGCTGTCGCTGGGCTCGCCATGCTTTAGCGGCCGGAGAGAGGACCGGACAAACGCATCGGAGCAGAGACACACAGCCGCGCGTCGCCTTTCTCGGCTCCTCCCCCACCCCGCTCCGACCCCGCCCAGTGCGCCCGTGACCATGGCCGTGTGGAGGCTCGCGGCGCTGCTGTTGTGACGGAGCTCCCCGGCGTGTGCGCGTGGCGTGTGTGCGTGGCGTGGGCGTGCGGGCGAGCGCTCCGGGCCGCCAGGAGGGCAGACAGGGGTCGCGGGGGGGAGGTGGTGGTGGTGGTGGTGGGGGGGGGGCCGGCGGCTTGGCTGGAACCATGCGGCCCTGGGCGGGTTCGTGGCGCTGGATCACCCTGGTGCTGCTGGCCTGGGGCACGCTGCTCTTCTACATCGGGGGCCACCTGGTGAGGGACAGCGAGCACCCCGAGCGCTCCAGCCGCGAGCTCTCCAAGATCCTGGCCAAGCTGGAGCGCCTCAAGCAGCAGAACGAGGACCTGCGCCGCATGGCCGAGTCCCTCAGGTACAAGCGGCTGCGCGTGTGTGTGTGTGTGTGTGTGTGTGTGTGTGTGTGTGTGTGTGTGTGTGTGTGTGTGTGTGTGTGTGCGGGTGTGTGTGTGTGACTGAGTGTGCGGGTGTGTAAGTGTTTTCCCTTCCCTGGTGTGACTTCTTTTCTGAGCCA